>JAJOOE010009917.1:0-36447 GCA_036250405.1 Solanum raphanifolium | reverse complement strand
TTTTAATTTATTTGTCTTATTTTTTATTTTTTTATATATTTAAAAATTGCGTAAAAATACTATAAATCATGATAATTGACAATATAAAATATGTTTTGAAAAAATTACAAAAAATTCCATTGATTCTTGAAGTGAATCTATCGTAAAAATACTATAAATCATGATAATTGACAACATAAAATATTTCAAAAATGTTGTATGTGGGTAGTCTTATTATGCCTTAAATAGCGTCAAAGAAAGTACAAGTTTGTAATAAAAAACTTATTCCTTTATCCACGCAAACAATCGCTTCAAAAACTAGGTTATTAGCCCCAAAACATACCATTTATATTATTAGCACGGGCCACATTATCTAGTATATATATAAAGGAGAAACATAGAGAAGGTGATGTGACACCTCTCTATGACCTCCATTCATATTTATCTATTTCTCCTTTTTTTTGACCATTTTTTCCTTCATTATTTATTTATTTTATTTTTAATATCTTGAAAAGTTTTCACATTCAATTACTCAATTTTTCACCTATCAATATAATACATATTTACCTACCACTATAATATATATTTAATATCTTTAATAAAATAAGAAATAGCTACTAATAACTCACATATCTTCAACTTATACTCTTAATAATATTCATAACTCCTTTTTTTAATCTTCATAACCCCCAAAATCTATATATATTGTGGTTGTTGCACTACTTCTATCCGTTGGTGTCATTGCATGCCTTATTAACTCTCATTTAGAGTGTCTCTTAGTGTCTTAGGTTACATTTCTCTCATAATTGTGCAACAATTGTTTTGGCACGTTAACTCTCATTTAGAGAGTCATAATTGTGCAGCAATTGTTTTTGTACCTTAATGGCATTATATGCCTTTCTTTATCCATCCATCTTATGTAACATTTAGACTATTCATTTACCTTATTAACTTTTTCATATTATTTTTATATATTATAAGGTAGACTTTCTCACCTATAAATAGTGAGTCTTACTTTATTTTGTGTACAAGAAAATATAAGTGCATAAAAATTTATCAAAAAGAGAGTTCTTATTAGTAGTTAAAGAAATGTGTTATTTTTGTAAAGTTTTGGACTCAATTCTTGTCTAAAATTTGAAAGAAATATGTTCTTTTGTAGAGTTTTGAACTCAACTCTTATCCAAAATTTGTTGACTTATATATTGTGAATAAGTTGTTGTATCTTGGAGGAGACAAGCCTAGAAGATTATGTTGGACCCCTGAACTTTTTTTATTGCAATAGACTTGAATCACCTTAAAGGAAGCGAAATATTCACGACTCAATCTGAAGAGATTTTATTTTCTTCATTTTAGTTTGCAATTGTAATTTGTAATTTCACCAATACAATAATTAAGCATTCACACCTACCCTGAATTAAAACTAATAGTCTAGAAACCATTTTTTACCCTTTGCATTATTTCTTGCTCAGAAACATAGAATTTTTTCCTTGTATGTTTTCTTCATCTCCTTCTAATTTTTACTTATATTTCTTTCTCAGATACATAGAATTTTGTCCTTATATGTTTTCTTCATCTCCTTCTGATTTTTACTTATCTTTTCTTTGTATTATTAGGACTATAATCTTATTCTGAATTTGAGCAGTTACTTATATAGTTATTAGTTTACTTATGGCAATTATCAATGCTTTATGTTGTTTTGCTATGTAAAAAACAGATTTTTATTGAAAAGTAATATAATGGAGCTAGGACGGTAATGCTTTGTTGGTTGTCTATTTTTTTCCTTAGGATCAAAATTTACATTTTAAATTTTTTTTTTATCACACACGTCAAATTAAATGTTAACTTACTTGTGACGATTATCAATGTTTCATGTTGTTGTTGATATTACATATATTATTAGGGTAGTGAATGTTTATTGAGAAGTAACATGGAGCTATGGAAGTAACGTTTGTTGATTTAATATGTTTTTTTCCATTAGTGTTGATTTTATATGTTTTTTTCCATTAGTAGTTGCAACTCTACCAATAAACATGCATAATGCATTTTGGTGAGAATTCAAAGGTTTAAACTTTTAAATGTAAATTTAGTTATATTTTTTAAATCAAGTGAATGTGAGCCCCAATTTTTTTAAGAAATGCTAGACAATATTCCTCCACTATATTGAAGAAAATAAGATAAATTTTGTTATATGTGATGAAAGAAAATTGTCATGTAAGTGTGAAAGTTCAAGTCATTGAAAATAATATCTAAAATTTCTAATAATTTCTTCGTAGGGTCTTTAATAAGCTTTTTTTAAAAAATATAGTTCTTATTAGTATTTAAAACATTAAATATGCTTAAATACAGACATTGAATCATAATTTTTAGGTATTAAAAAATAAATTATGTATTTAATGATATTTTATGACCGCGCGAAGCGCGGCCTATTTCACTATTTTCATATAATTTAAGGACATTTTAAACCTTTTCCCGCCCCCCTTTAATTTATTTCTCTCCCCGTCCCCCCTCTTTTTTCCTTTCTCCTTTATAAAATGCAAACACTTTTAAATATATGTGGCATAAACAATTCAAGATAGTCAAAGTCTATAGCTACATGCACCATTTTTTCTAGACTTTGATCACCAAATATATCAAAGATTTCCATGCTTTGTTTGCCGCGCAAAAAAAAATAAAAGACACACTATATGGTGTAGTGAATGGGGCTACTTTTCTCTTAATCAGAGATTTAGAGTTTGAGTCATAAATAGGAATTTTGTTTTTGATAGGGAACTATTCCCTCCAAATAGAGCCCTATACGGCATGAATTTAATTCAAAATAGATAAATTTTAATATGAATACTGAATATAAATAATAATAATAATAATAATAAAAAAGACATACGACCCAATCAAATTTAAGTAAACGCCATTTAATTAACTTATCTTATTTTCTACTACCAATATGTTGTATTGGCTTAGCATTTATATGTGTCAACCTATAGTCATAATTAATCCACTTATATGGGGATTTTATTAACATCTGTTTGGACATGATTTTTTTTCTTCCAAAATGGTGTTTGGTTAAATAATGAGCAAATTATTTTCATAAAAAAACAAAATTTAACTTTCAAATATCCTTTATAAACTTTTTACTTTTTTTTGGTTGCAAATATCATATTTCTTATGTGCCTCCTAAGCTTACTTCCTAATTCCTATCCTATGTTAATGCATACGTCTTCAAGTAATGTTCTATCTGTTATATATATGTCTAAATTTATATGATATTGTATTGATTTAATACAAAGTTAAAGAATGAAAGATATCGAAAGACTTATAAAATTTCTAATCTAAAATAAATCACAAATATTTATGTAGTTATAAATCATCTAACTAAGATATACAAAAATTTAATAATTACTATATAAAAATATGTCTTTGATATAGAAACTAAAAGAAAGTCCAATAAATTGAAGTTGTCCCAGCCATAAAGATAATCAATGCCAAAGTAGTCAGCATTTGAGGCTGGTGCTATTTATGAAAGTCCCCACCTTTTTAATTATTAAAATAAAATTAGAAAAAAGAATAACACTTCATTTGTTTGTATTTTGTGGAGAGTGTTAATATTACTAAGAGATATTTTTCTCTTGATAATATTCATCATCACTTTATTCATAATTACCAACCATCACCATTGACAATATTTATCATCACCATCACAATCATTATCATTATTAACAATTATTACTGTCTTTATCATCAACCACTTCTGTCATCACAATCATCATTGTTGCTAACCACTAGTGTCATATGCTACCACACTTACTTCCTCCATAATTATAATTATATCAATATATTGTTGCACCACCGTAGCCTTGTCTCTGTAGCCACCGCCAACTTCCCTATCACTATCAACTACTACCATCACTACATGAGTCAATTCTTACTACGTACCAACAAACTCCACCATCAAAACTAGCACCGCTGTCAACTACTGCCACCATTGCTGCCATCTCCACCATTACTATATCAACCACTACCACCATTGTGGTCAATTCCTACTGCCAACCACCTCCATCGTCATAACTAGCATTGCCACCAACTACCACAAACACATCATTAACCACCACATATTCTTCAACTGCCACCATCAATATGAACTACTAACATCAATCAACTTCACAATTATAACCATCAACACCATTACCATTACTAGGAAGAATAAATGTTTCATTTTTTCAAATCAAATAATAATTTTATTTTATTAATTTTTAATTAAATTATATATTATGTACATATTAATCAATTATGTATATTCAGATGTTAAAAACATTCAGTTTTAAATATTCAATGTTCAAATCTAAAAACAATATCTTAATCAATCACACATTCAGTCGTTTAAATCTTAATAAAAACAAACGAGGACTACATAGATCTTCTTGTCTTGTGATCCTTGATCCATTGATTAATTAAATTTAAACGTACGTCATATTCAGGATAATAATAATTATATTATTATAGATTTCCTGTTTGAACAAAATTTCTTCTTTTCATCCCTTGGTTGACATTTGTACATTTGACTATGTACCTTCATGAATTAGTCAAAATTTGCACAAATAATATGGACAAAATTAGCCTCAAACATTCTTTGAATAGGTGGAAATCTTTCCTTATAAATAGCTACTAATTCTTCTTCACTACAATTCATACTAAAAAGCTTTAAACATTAAATTTGCTAATTAAATCCATCATCATGAATACCAAAGTCATTCTAGCTCTCCTACTTTGCTTCCTCCTCGTTGCATCCAATGGTGAGTATATATCTTACCTTCCTCTCCATAATTTGTTCTCATGTTGTACACACTTTGGAAGTGTGTCAAAAAATTATGTTAATTATTACAATATTTCGATTGCTTTAAGTTATATAAACTGATAGTGTGTAAAGAATTTTTATCATATTATATAGTATACTTATAACCAGTTATGTCATATCATCACCTTGTTTTCTATGACAGATAGTAAATAAATTTTATTCTATAGTATAATTTTCTAGAAATTTATACACGGGGATTTAAATCTAACTAGCTAGATCATACCACACCTATGTTTTTATACACCTATTGAACGTCCTTCACCACTATACTAGCATTATGTTTTTATATGTCGATAAGATTCAAAAAGTTATACATAAATAAATAAAAAAATTGTTTTGGTAGATTTGTGTACAATATATTAATTTTTTGATGGAGGGAATTCAATTGAACCTAGGTCTTTACGCATTCGATTCTAAAGTCATTTCTTATTCTTAAACTATTTTGCTTAGCTCCACCCTGATTCATGGGTGGATTTAGGTCATTGGATGGGGTTCCTGAAAATTCAGTAACTTTTGCACGTATTCTATCCTTTAATAAAAAAATCCAGTAAATATTTAAGAAAAATGACTTGGTATCCCACTAACAAAGTGTGTTGTTTAGTCCAGTGGTAAATATCTTTTCTATTTTTTTAAAATTTGAGATGAGTGAGACCCACAAACGTCAAATCCTGAATTCGCCTCAGTCCTGATTCTAAGTATAAAATGTTAATTCTTATATCACGCAGAGATGCAAGTTGGGGAGGCAAAAGTATGTCAAAGGCGCAGCAAGACATGGTCAGGGCCATGTATTAACACAGGTAATTGCAGCCGTCAATGCAAGGAACAAGAGGATGCTCGTTTTGGAGCTTGTCACAGAAGTGGCTTTGGATTTGCTTGCTTTTGCTATTTCAAATGCTAAATTATTACTAAGAGTGTGTGCTATCAAATATGTGACAATGTTGTGTACTATTGTTTGAATAAGGATGTCCAATTTACTAAAATTGGATGTACCCATAGTTATGTTGGCGTGTCCAATTTACGTATTGTATCGTAATGTATGATATTGTATTGTATTGATGAATATTATGTTTGGATAGATAATATTATTCTCCATCTTGTCATAGTATCACGTGACATCAATAATTTAAAGAATAAACTTTCATAGCTATAAGAGATTAATAGCTATAGTTTGCTCAATCACGACTCATAGCAACATTTTAATAGGAGGAGATAAATGAGCGAGAGGCGAGATCAGAGAGAGTGAGACGATAAAGGCAAGAGAGAGATTGAATACATGTTGTATTCGTTGTATCAAGTTGTATCACGAATACAATTGATTTGTATTAATGAATACAACCTAAAGAGGCCTAAAACATAAATTGGCCCAGACCCTACACAAAAATGGGCTCCAACTATTGAGGCCAAATATTGAAATTAGTGAAAGAATGAAGTGTTTGATTAATTAGCTGATTAAAAATGATAATAATAGAAATCCAATTGCCTAATAACCAAATAAGAATTTAGTTGGTTAGTAATTCAACCTAACTTTCTATATGATGGATACTTTTAATTTGTGTTATTCTTTAAGCAATAGTTGACATCTTCAATCTTGTAAATAATATCCATGCCCAATATTTGACTTAAATGAACCTAGGAAAAATTCTCAAAAGTCATTAGAATCTCAAAATGCCACATTTTCATCCCTATTAATTTAAACTAGTGAATAGACAAGTATACTAGCTTTAGAAAATTTTAACTTCTACAATATTTAAAATGCATACATTTTTTTAATTTTGCAATAATAAATATCTTCAGTCTTGTAAAGAATCCAGCTCTTTGTTTGACTTAAACAAAATTGGAAAAACCATGCTCATTGCGTATGTATTTATTATATTTAGGATTGAAAATAGATTGATCTCTTATTGATTAAGAAAAAAATTAAATTTATATTATGGTCTGATACATACAAATAATAATGAACGAGACAACTTTATTGAAGGAAATTCAATTTTAGTCACGATCGACAACATATAGATAATTAAAATTTTGAACAAGTTCGTAAAAAAATTGAGAAATAAAATACGAAAAGGAGTAGCTATACCGAGTAGGGATTCAAATAAGACCTTGTCCTTGGTTTTATTATCTATGAAAACTTTTCATGGTTGTTTCAAAATTTATGTAAGTTAAATTGTTAAAAAAGATAAAATCGTCCCACTCTTAATAGATAGACGCCCTTCGATTTTTTCAATAAACAATCTCCTACGTGGTCTATGTTCCAGGGATCAACCGGAGACCCCGACTCATTTGTTTGCTTAGTGTTCCTGGGTAGCTGAGGTTAGAAATGGGTTATCAGATTGGACAGGTTTTTAGTACAACCAACAAGGAGTACCACAGAGCATAAGGTGGGTCAAAAGACAACGTTGGAGTCAAATGAAGAAGGAGCAACTTACTGCAATGTAGGGGCTATGATATATCATACTTGGCAAGCCAGAAACTGGACAGTTTTCATGAACATAAGTGTAAATACTAGTTTTGTTATTAGGAAGATTCTATGAGAGATGAGGGATAGAATAGATGGGTTGAGTAGTTCCAAGAGAGCCTTACATAGTCAATATCTAATACAACAATTGTATAACCAGCTATAGCTTTTGGTTTTCTGTTTGAGGCCTAGGTGATTGCAACACCATCCAGGAAGGTGGTTGTAATACTAAGGTGCTCATTTCTCTTTTTAGAGTCGTAAACATTTCAATTGTCAATGGTAATATTCACAATTATTACCAAAAAAAAAAATATTATAAGAATCAACCAAGTTGATTATTTATTTTTTATATAAAGAGTGGTTTAGACCACTTTTTTTACTTCAAAGTATATTTGAATTATTCCTAATGTATGAAAAAATTTTAACATCTACTTTGTGATACAAAATATTGAGATCATGGGATTATAAAAACACATATAGATATTAACTTAACCATAAATACATATTTTTTTATAAAAATATTATCTAAATCTTGATGATGAAAGTTATCAAATATTTTAATAATAATTGATTGAAACTAATCGATAATCAAATTAGAGATCAAGATACATACAATAAGGTCCCTACACCATGATCTTTAACTTAGTCAAAATCAAGAAAATAGGATATTTGATCGAACACCTAATGCTACATGCTTATTTAGAGTAGATATCAAATAATTTAACATGAAAAAGTCATTTTCACCTTTCTTTTTTATCCATTTTCTCAAGTATTGATAACAATTTTCCCTCTCTCCACAAATATATTTAACTTCGATTATATCCAACAAATACCTAACTATTTTTGAAAAATTCAAACTTGAACTCTTGAAGCAACTTGATCTTTCTTAATGTTTGATTTAACTTACAGATATCTATAAGATAACTACAAATAATATCGATAAGAATATAATGCACTCCAATAAAAGAGATATTTAGTGGCAATAGATTTTTCTTTTATTGCTGCAAAATATTTAGTGGCAATTGAGTTAATAACATTACATTTAGAGTCGATAAAACCTTTAATGACATTTATATAGAATGCTGAAGATAAGTATTCATTATTACTGCTGCTAAATATAATATTTATCTTCTTCTTTTTTTCTCATTTTCTTGATAATTTTTTTTGTTTATATATTTCTTACCATTGTATAAAAATAAATATGTCAATTACTACTCCTTCATTTATTCATATTCTTTAACAGGAAATTTTAATTGCTTTTATTTCCTTACTTTCATGACATTTGATGATCATATAACTTCTAAATTATATTAATATAGTCATGTTCATAAAAAATTTTGATATTTAATTGTCTTTATTTTCCTTACTTTCGTGATTTTTAATGATCACAAATCCTAAATTATGTTAATAGTCATGTTCATGATATCATTTAATATTTCATATTGTTATCTTATAATTAAAGGCATTATAAAATTAAATAATAAAACTTATATGTATACTAAAATTAGAGATCATATATATCTCTTATTGATTAGGAAAAAAAATTAAATTTCTTCATTTAGTTCTCTTAATAACAAATTTGTGTTTAAAGTGTTAAAGAAAAGTCATATATATAAATTAATCTTCTTTGTGTGAATTACATATAAACATTTCTATTATTATTAAGTAATAATTAAAAATGACCAACTCCAAAAATTGTATCATATAATCAATTAAAAAAATATAGTTGATACCTCAATGAAAAATATGAAAGAAGAAAAAAAGAAAAAGAGAAGTCTAATAGTATATGCTATTGCCATCCAAACAAACTATATACATATAATTTATACAAAGTGTAAGCATATAATTTAATTTATTAGAAATAATGAACATTTATTTTCTAATCGGTTAAGGAAGAGAGTGGATGTTTCACTTTTCAGGTTTTATTGAAATAATAAAGCAAGACTAATGTGGAATTAATATATAGTGCATAAATTAATAAATAAAATAGAGAAAAGTTAAACACAATAACGATAAAAGCCAAAAGCTGGAGAAGAAATATAAAGAACATCAATATATATATTATAATTTTTTTTGACATTTTTTCTAATCTTTTTCAATTATTTTATTTTATAAAATCATCTTCTTAATTCATACCTCTTCAATTACATAAATTTAAATCTTAATTAATTTAATAATGTCTATAACTCCTAACCTTTCATATTCATAACCTTCAACTATTTAATATACAAATTTACAACTCCTTAAAATGACACTTATAAAAACCTATTTTGAGACATGTATAATAATTACCACAATAATATTGTAATAATAGGAACAATTGTACTAGTGTTGTAAAAAATTATGCAACTCTTGGTACTTTTCTACAACTTCGTCGTTGCATACACGTATTCTTTTTTAAAAATTATTTTATTTTATTTTTATTGTAAAAGTAAAACCTCAACGACAGTGTTTCACTATAGCAACTTAATTCTCTCTTCTCGCAATGCAAACTATAAGAATGAAAGTTTAAATAATTTTTTTAAATATTAATGGATCTTATGTGACACAAATATGTAGTAAATGAATGCAGTACGAGCATCAAATATCGAAAAAAAGAACTCTAACTTTTGAATCTCGGGCATAAATATGTTCGAATGTAATTCAAGTTTTTTTTTTCTCACCATGATTTAGCACAAATATATTTTGATTTGTTTATTTTTTATTATAGAGTCATTTATACAAAAAAAAAAATCATGTAATTTATGATCAAGTAGATTTAGTATTGTTGGTTGAACCAATAATACTATGATAATTAGATTGTTACTTAACTGAAGCTTTTCATATCAATTTTTATGTTTTCATCTTTTTTATCAGCAATTTTAAATTGAAAATGCAGCATGAGATTTTTAGCAATTTTTCTGAATAGATAATATCAAAATTGTAACTTAATTTGTATTTCTCTCTTTTATTATATTATTTTAAAATATATTTAATAATCTTTTTATATCCGCGTGAAGCGCGGACAAGTACACTAGTTATTATATATATCTATATGTATGTTATAGCAACAAAAAATTTCACATATATGGATGACATGTGACATAAGGGATGTATTTTTAAATTACCTAATTAAGTAGAAGGGTGTTTTTAAGATTGTCAATATTTGAGGGACAAAAGTAATATTTTACATCAAATTTAGGGGTGTTTTCAATACTTATCTCAATAAAATAGAGAAAAGACATAAATTACACCCTAAAGTTGTATCGAAAAGTCAGTTACACGCTTTAACTATTAGGTCGACCTATACACACCTTAAGTACTCAAAACTCAAAAGTGTATTTATTTACCCCTTCCATCATCCAAACTCAGATATTATGTATAGCGTGAGAGTCACACGCTTTCTAGTGAAGCCACATATTAAATGACCCCCAACTCGATTCATTTCATCCAAACTCATTTCATTTCACTCAAATCTATTTTATTTTATTCACCCGTTTAATTTCTTCAAGAACACCAAAACCTAATCGACAATTTCAACCGTAAATCGAAGAAACTGCTAAAAATTTCTTCGATTTTATAGTGTTTTTGTGTCATCTTACCAGTGTTAATCGTTTAATCAAGGTTTTACTGTCATATTGGGAGAAATTTGATGGTTATAATTGAGGAGTTCATCGTTTGGTGGAAGAAAATCGATGGTTACTAGGTTTTGGTTAAGCATTTATTGTGTCGTCATCTCCATTTCGAAAAGGTCAGCCACACATCTCAATATTTCTATTTTCATACGATTTAGCCTAGGATTTTTTTGTCTTTAATGTTTTGTCAAGTTTGCAATATTTCATCCATATTGATGATTCCCCTTTAGTGTTGTATGTATATTGTAGTGGTTGAGGGTCAACTGTGATTGAAAAAATTAATTTGTTAACATCGCGTCCCGATATATTACCTTTGTTGAAACAAGACACACCTGCCTCGATACATTGCTCAACATTCCGATATATCATGTCCAGATACATCTTTGTTGATACAAAACACACACGTCCCGATACATTGCGTAAGCGTGATGTATCCGAGAATAAGAGAGAGTGGGAATTCTTGTAATTTTATTAAATGATAGAAAATTTTAAAGAATATGGTAAAATAAATTTTGTATTTAAGTAATTTTTCCAATTTTTTTATATTAATACGGTAGAAAACTAATTTTTTGGCCTACTTTATTTTTATCAAATCAAAATCCAAAAGTTGTCTTTACTTTTCAAGAAAATAATATAATATTTTTTCTTTATTTTTAATTTTAAATAAAAGCTATGTATATTGAAATTTTTATATAAATGAATTCTTTTATTTGTTGAGGAACTTTTTTTATTACAATGTATCTCTATATTTACCTTTAATAGCTAAAATCACCCCATTACTCTTCTCCCTTTTCTAGCCAACCTCGCCGGAGATGACTTCTCCAAGGATGCTTATGTTTTAGTTGGTTCACATGTACAAAGATCTGGCCAATATATTTCACTTTCGCCGCTAACTTTTGGTATTTCCCCTTATGAAATATTAGCAAACTATAAATTTTAAGAATAATTTATTTGTTTACAAAAGTAAACTTCATGAATGTGAAAAGTGATGTATAAAAAAGGTTTAAAAGGATAGTTTTGTCATTTACTTATTTTATCCCGGAATAAGTTATCTCGGGATTACTATATCATTCAAGGGATGAATGGGATAACTTATCCTGGTACTAATTATTAATTTCGAGATAAATATACCGGACATGCCAACCAAACAACAAATTAAGTGACACTACAATTTAATCCCACGACTATTTTATGTAATACTGCCCTAACGGCTGTCGCAAATTGATGTATTGTATTGGTCTTACTTGAGTTGCGTGACATTATTGATACAACATAAACATTTGCTTTACTTGGATGATCGACCACGTACGCTATTCACCCATTTCACTTTTTTGGGGCGACTCAGTGGTTTGGGCTTGAGACTTTCATGTTGGAGGTCTCAAGTTTGAAACCCCTTGCCAGCGAAATCAAGAGGTTTGCCTAGTGCAGATTAATCTTTTATATGTGGTTTGAGAGAAATTGCATAGAAGCAGGGGTTTTACCCTATGCGCACCCAAAGAGCAGCGGCTGAGGAGTTCCTTTGTTATATATATATAAAAAAAGGTATTGACCCATTTCTAACAGTAACAAAGGATAATTCTTATAAATTTTACTACTCAATGTCATTGTTAGGTAGATAATATTGTGATTGCTTCTTCAAGAGTTTTGATTTATGTACTTAGTCCCTTCTATCATAATTATGAACTCTACAAGGTGAAGTACTATTGACTCTTTTATCTGCATATATCAGCAATATTCTTATTTTTTGGTATCAATAATGTCACTCAAGTAACACCAAACCACTAACATACAAAAATAAAAAATAAATAAAAGAGACATTTTGTTGGACTCTATTCTTTCTTTTCAATTATAATTACAGTTGTTGTTGATTCTTCTTTTCCAAAACAAAATGATTCAAGTAGGACCCTAGTGTTTTTGAAGTCTAGTAGTATGCTTTTGGTGACCAAGGAAGCCATTAACATATTTTACAATAATTCTTATGACAAGTGAAGTAGAGCTTTATGAAACTTTTTAATTCACCAAAACATTCATCTTTCATTTTGTTTTTCCATTTCTTCATCTTATTACCACACCTACACACAATAAGTGTTTTTTTTTTCGGACTTACAATTGAATCCATGTCATCATCTTCCTCTTTTGCGAGTAATTCACAACACTATCCTCGATGGAAGTATGATGTCTTTCTGAGTTTTAGAGGTGAAGATACTCGAAAAACATTTACAAGTCACTTGTACGAAGGTTTGAAAGAATTATGCTACATCGAGGTGGTGCTTGAATGAACTAGTGAAGATCATGGAATGCAAGAAGGATGAAAATGGAAAAACAGTCATACCAATCTTCTATGATGTGGATCCTTCAGATGTTCGGAACCAGAGGAAGATCTTTGCAGAAGCCTTTGCCAAACACGAATCGAATTATAAGGATGATGTTGAGGGGATGCAGATGGTGAACGGATGGAAGACTACCTTAACTGCTGCCGCAAATCTAAAAGGATATGATGTCTGTGACGGGTGAGTTAAAAACACATAATTACTTTTAATGAAAAAAGAAAAGGAATAATTTCTATTCAAATTTGGATGCTTTTGTGAATCCTAGACATATTCTACTATAGAGCAAAGAATCTATACCTCCAAAAGGTGAAATAACAGAATCAACACTTAATTAATTTGTCATATTTACCAAATTTAAAAGGTGGAAATTAGATCAACATATTTTTGAGCTAAGAATACTACTGCATGCACTGTCTTATTTCATTGATTATTATTTAGACATAAGAAATGTATTTATATTTTTTTCAGGTAAAGAGAATGATGGTAGATTATATATATATGTGTTTATATCAGTAAGAAGGCATAGTCCTATCAATTTAATTAGAGAGAACACCTAAAAATCCTCCTAAACAATTCGAGTTTTGCAACTTTCATACTTTACTAATAGAGTAATCGTATTTATTTTCCACTATCAATCTTTTTATTTATGTAGGATAGAATCAGAGAATATTCAGAAAATTGTCGACCACATCTCTTCCAGATTATGCAAGAGTGCTTATTCTTTATCGTCTTTGCAAGATGTTGTGGGAATAGATGCTCATTTAGAGAAACTAAAATCCCAACTTCAGATAGAAATCAATGATGTTCGGATTGTAGGGATCTGGGGAATAGGTGGAGTCGGTAAAATGACAATAGCAAAATCCATCCTTGATACTCTATCTTATCAATTTGAAGCTGCTTGTTTTCTTGCAGATGTTAAAGAAAATGCAAAAAATAATCAACTGCATACCTTACAAAATGCCCTTCTCTCTGAACTTTTAAGAAAAAAAGATGATTACGTCAATAATAAATATGATGGGAAGTGCATGATTCCGAGCAGACTTTGTTCTAAGAAGGTGCTGATTGTGCTTGATGACATAGATCATAGTGATCACTTGGAGTATTTAGCGGGTGATCTTGGCTGGTTTGGTAATGGCAGTAGTAGAGTTATTGTAACAACTAGAAATAGACATTTGATAGAGAAGGATGATGCAATATATGAAGTGCCTACACTACCTGATCATGAAGCTATGCTATTGTTCAATCAACATGCTTTCAAAAAAGAAGTTCCAGATGAGCATTTTAAAAAGTTCTCGTTGGAGGTAGTAAATCATGCTAAAGGCCTTCCGTTAGCCCTCAAGGTGTGGGGTTCTTTGTTGCATAAGAAAGGCCTAACTCAGTGGAGAAGAACTGTAGACCAAATAAAGAAAAACTCTAGTTCAGAAATTGTTAAAAAGCTCAAAATAAGTTATGATGGGTTGGAGCTTGAAGAGCAAAAGATATTTCTAGATATGGCATGTTTCTTCCAAGGAATTGAAAAAGAAAAAGTCATAAAAATCCTTGAGAGCTGTGATTTTGGAGCTGAATACGGATTGGATGTCCTGATTGACAAATCACTCGTGTTCATCTCTAAATCTGGTACGATTCAAATGCATGACTTGATACAAGATATGGGTAAACATATTGTGAAAATGCAAAAGGATCTGGGTGAACGTAGCAGACTATGGGATGCCGAAGATTTTGAAGAAGTGATGGTCAACAATATGGTATGTAGCTAAACAATGCAATAATATTCAATTTCTTGTTTATATATTCCAAAAAACATCTAGGTTCGATTACAATCATTTATTTCTCTTGCTTCCCATTCTCATATGTGAGTCATTTTAATAGTTTTTGTGGAAGATGCAAAAGTAATAATTATTGTCTAACACAACTAATTCATCAAGGAGCCACTTTGATTAATGTTGCCTAATTCATTTTCTTAAGTTATTAAGCTATGAAGTAGTCTAGTATCACTTAAACTGTTTAATCCAATTTCATTTTTTGGATAACATGAAATTTGTATGACATTTTATACATAATAAGTTATTTTACAGGGTACCAAGGTAATCGAAGCAATCTGGTTTAATTATTGTCAACAATTATGCTTTAGCAAAGAGGCCATGAATAATATGAAAATGCTTAGGATATTGTACATATGTTGGGACAAGAAATGGTTCCAAGATCGCATTACTTCCCATGATGGCTCTGTTGAGTATCTGCCCAATAACTTGCGTTGGTTTTTCTGGAATTACTATCCTTGGGAGTCGTTGCCAGAAAATTTTGAACCCAAAAGACTTGTTCATCTTGAACATTTTCAAAGTGAACTACGTTATTTATGGAAGGGAACAAAGGTACAATAGTTAAATTCTTGTTTATTTTAATTATTCTCATATCTGTTAGAGTGAATGGTGACAAATACAAGAAGTGTCTAGTTTTTGCGACTTTCATATCTAAACTATCAGGTGTGCGAGTTTCCTACCTGAACAATCACCAAACGTTTATCAAAAAACATCCTAATTCAAATGGTGTTACTCACTTTTTGTGTAAGGGAGTAAATTAAACACAATGGTCATTTGATACATAGATAGCCCAGTAGCCAAATCTAAATCACGGGTAGCACCCTAATTCTCATGCTTTTTGTGTTTTGATTAGCAGCATTTGTCTTCTCTAAGGACGCTAGATCTCAGCTGCTCTAGAAGCCTAATGTGAACACCAGATTTCACGGGGATGCCAAATATGGAGTATTTGCTTCTGTGGAACTGTAGTAATCTTAAAGAGGTTCACCATTCCCTGGGATGCTGTAGAAAAATCATTTGGTTAAATTTGAGTGATTGTGAAAGCCTCAAGAGGTTTCCATGTGTTAACGTGGAATCTCTTGAATCTCTAAATCTAAGGGGTTCCTCTAGTTTAGAGAAATTTCCAGAAATCCTTGGAAGCATGAAGCCGGACTTAAAGGTTAAGATGAGAAACTCCGGGATTAAGGAATTACCATCATCTATAATTCAGCACCACGCTCGTCATACAGTGCTAGATTTGAGTGACATGAATAAACTTGTAGCTCTTCCAAGAAATATTTGTAAGTTGAAAGGTTTGGTGAAGCTAAATGTGTCCAACTGCTCAAAACTTAAAAGCTTGCCAGAAGAGATAGGTGATCTAGAAAACATGGTGGAGCTTGATGCCACATTCACTCTAATTTCACAACCTCCGTCTTCCATTGTCCGATTGAACAAGCTTAATATCTTGAATTTTCAGAAACAAAAATCAGAAGTAGGCCTCAATGATGGAGTGTTCTTTGTGTTCCCTCAGGTTAATGAAGGGTTACACTCATTGGAATATTTGGATCTCAGTTACTGCAATTTAATAGACGGAGGACTTCCGAAAGACGTTGGATGCTTATCCTCTTTGAAAGAGTTGTATCTCAGTGGAAATAATTTTGAGCACTTGCCTCGAAGCATAGCCCAACTTGGAGCTCTTCAATCCTTGGACGTATCAGATTGCAAGAGGCTTACACATCTGCCAGAACTTCCACCAAAATTAGATACAATATATGCAGATTGGAGCAATGATTCAATCTGTAATTCGTTGTTTCTGAATATCTCATCATTGCAGCATCACATCGCTGCTTCAGATTCCTTGTCACTACGAGTGTTTACCACCAAGGGGAAGAATATCCCAAGTTGGTTCCACCATCGAGGAACTGGTAGAAGCGTATCAGTCAGTTTGCCTGAAAATTGGTCTTCTTGGGATTTGCTGTATGTTACTCTGGCAGCTTAATTGACACCAAAGCATACTTGATCCCCTCATGTAATCGGATGTCATGTATGACACAGAAACTTTCCGCATCCAGCTATTCAAAATGTGTTCTAGAACCTATGATTCATTTTTTCTTGGTACCTCTTGCTGGCTTATGGGATACATATAAAGCAAATGGAAAAACACCAAATGACTATGGGATTATTAGCTTATTTTTTGAAGAAATGAAGGAGTTTGGATTTCGTTTGTTGTATAAAGATGAACCTGGGCTTGTGGCCTTGAGTCGATATGATAATAGTGAACACCATGACTTCGTGACCAATGAAGCCAGTTGTTCCTCGTCAGAAACTTTGCAGCTCTTTCCCACAGCCACAAGTCCAGGATTTTAGCTTAAATATAGGTATTCTATGACATCTTGCGACTTTCGTCATAGCTTAGTGCTCCATTTGTATTCATTTACTATACAAGCCATTATTCTGCTTTTTTAAAAACCAAGTATCAGATATTGTCTTTGTTGTATGGTTTTCATGTCGAAAGATGTATGGTGTTAAGTTTGTAATTCAAGTATTAATTATATTTGTTCCCCTGATCATGTCATGTCATCCTGCTGATGAAAGATTCATTTGTAGTTCTTCTCATTAAGTCCAGAGAGAAAAGGCAAATGCTATTTAGTCCCAAAGTAGCCGCTGATCCATGGCTACAAAACTTACTAATAGTTCATTTTGTATGCTCTTTAATTGTTACATTTGGAGGTATCCCTGTCTTAACTTTTAAAAATAAAAATATCTCTCTTGTTATGGTAGGGAGTTGGGTAAAAAAATTGACGTGAGACGTGGAGGAGGTAGGAGTACAAGGCGAAGTTAAGGTTTGTTACGTCCTCGTGAAGGTGGAAAATGAGTAACAAAGTTTTTGTGTCAATTTGCCTCTTACATCAGATAATAGCAGAATACTAATTGAGTCCTACATTATTATACCAAATGTTACTTAGAAGTTCTTTCCTCTGAAAACTGTTTGCACTAATTCATGGTTAGATGTGATGTGATCGTTTCAAATTAGGAATGTGCTATCGTTTTTATCTGCTGCTACTTCTTGTAGAAATTGATCTTGATAAGGTAATACTAACATCTATATCTTGATTACTTATAAGTGGTTCCAATCTTTTGGATTTGGATTATTTTTGCAATGCATAATGTAGATACATTATTTGAGAACAAAATTACATATGGTACTTCCCCTGTTTGTAGCTAGATTCTTGTGGTGAGAAAGAGATTTGTGAAAGAACTTTGGGTGGGATCTGTATGGTTCTCATCTTTGTAGAGGTGACGTGACAGCTCTTTTAGACCTGAATACCTAGTTTCATTATGAAATATCCCACCTTATCTTGCATACCAAATGACCCATAGTATTTTGAAGTCAAGTCGTCTGCTTTAGGTGACGAAGAAAGCCATTATTAAGATATCTAACAATTTCAAAGATATCTTAAGTAGAAGGCCATCTAATCACTTTCCATTTGTCCCAAGAAAAATAGGACCCATAGTGCTGCTTTAATGCTTTTGGTGGGTCAGCTACCCATATAATTGATGTGGGACTTGTCTCATTCGTATCATCAATTTTATTTCTTACTTATCACAACCCCATCTATCCACACGGTTTTTCTTCTTCTCAAATTTCCACGAATTAACTAAATCCATGACATTCATCTTCTTCTTATAATTATGGGAGTAATTCATTGTACGGTTCTGGATAGAAGTATGATGTCTTTCTAAGTTTTAAAGGTGAAGATACTTGGAGAACATTTACAGGTCATTTGTATCAACAATTGAAAAACAAGGGAACATTATTAACCTTTCAAGATGATATGCCGCTAGAGGATGGTGATTCTATCCCAGAAGAACTCTTGAAAACTATCAAAGAGTCTCAATTTATCCTCGTCGTTTTCTCAAAGAGTTATGCTACATCAAGGTGGTGCTTGGATGTACTAGTGAAGATCATGGAATCCAAGGATGAATACGGACAAACTGTCATACCGATATTCTATGATGTGGATCCATCAGAAATTCGAAAGCAAAGGGCGAGCTTTGCTGAAGCATTTGACAAATACGAATCAAATTATAAGGATGATGTTGAGGGAATGCAGAAGGTGCAAAGATGGAGGACTGCCCTAAATGAAGCAGCCAATCTCAGAGGATATGATATCCGCCAAAGGTGAGCCAAAAAAATTAAAATATGCAATAATTTATTATGTGTACTCTCTACGGTAGAAATACTTAATTTATCATCAATCTTCTTTCTTATTTTTCTTTTTGTAGGACTCGATCAAACTGTATTCAGCATATTGTTGATCAAATTTCATCCAAATTATGCAAGACTTAAATTCCACCATTTTTGGTAAGAAATGTTATGAAAAAACATGAAATTGGGGAATATTTGTATTGTCGCATGATGATTAAAAGTGATAGTTCTGTCCTTGTATATGTTTGAGCTTCTAATCCAAGTCCAATTGAAAAAGAAGGATAATTTAGTTCTGCTTCAGCAATTTTTGATGAGCAATTCACTTTTCTCAATACAAACATATAAGCTGCTTTGTTTGGGTATTTTAAACCACATAAATAATGACCATTATCCTCGGGTTTGATGTCATAGATTAAGCCTGGATCACCTGTTCTTAACGGATTGACATGTCCTGCACCAGTGGCGAACAAGTCACTCTTTTCATCAAGATCAGCAGTCGTCATGATTGCTGATTTGATAGCAGCTGGAGACCAGTCAGGGTGTGTACATTTTACTAATGTTGCAATTCCAGATACATGAGGGCAACACATTGACGTGCCAGACGCGATGTTAAAAGTAGACTTAGTTGGCCAAGCAGCAACACCTGGAGCAATAATATCTGGTTTCAAGATTCCAGGACTTGCCCTGCTTGGTCCTCTGCCTGAAAAGCTCTCAACTTCTCGAGCAAAATCATCTTCAAATATGGTTCCTCAGAATAAAAATGTGGCGAGAGGGTTTGATGTTGAATTCATGTACGATATAATCTTTAGTCCATCTGTATAGCTGACATGTGCTGCTGGAACAACATGTGGTTCGACAGAGACAGTGAACCCGCGCAATTCATCGTTCACAAGTATCATTCCAGCACCACCAGCATTCTTCACATAATGTTCCTTACCAATTCTAGAAGTATTACCATCAGATACACACAAAACAATTTTTCCTTTAACATCTATATTCTCCAATGACTCCGTGCTGCAAAATGCATCACTGACATTTCTAATCAGTGGTAACATTGTCTCGGAGAAGTCTTTGGGCTGGAATCCTGATTCCCCCATAAATTTCTTTTCCATCACCAAGACGTACTGTGACTCTTAGTTTTCTATCATGCACCAACGGTGAGAAGCCATGGATCTTGATTATTTACAGCGCCTGGTAGTGGACCTGTATTGCCAGCTGAGGAGGTGACGAGAATTCCCTTTTGCATAGCAGTAATGCACCTTCTGCAATAACGTCTGACGTCCAAAATTGGTTAGACTTTGTGCCAATGGAAATAGATAGTACATCAACCCCATCTTCAATTCTAGAATCTATTGCAGCCAATATCTCGGTCTCAGTATAACCAATACTTGAGCAGACTTTATACATAGCAATGTGTGCTAGCGGTGCCATACCAGATGCTGTGCCATTAGCCATGCCTAAAACGTTGGCCCCATTCACGAAATTTCCAGCAGCAATGCTTGAAGTATGTGTACCATGACCATGTTCATCCAGTGGTATCCCATATTACCCGATTCATGGAAACATCTTGCTCCAATGAGTTTGTTGTTACAGGACGACCGAGAGTAGAATTCACACTTCCCCTTCCACCTAGCGGGTGGAGGGAGCACTCCTTGGTCATGGATGGATGGATGATCCGGCGTAATTCCAGCATCTAAAACTCCAATTATCATACCTTTTCCATAATTTGATTTTTCCCACAAGCTGCCTGATGATCCTTTGCTCTGTTGTAGCCCCAGCCCCCAAGAAATTTGTAGTATGAGTGGTTTGTGGATGAAAAAGTTTCCGTGGTCGGACTGATAGGATCCCTTCCTTGTCTTTCAAAGCTGCAACTTCTTCTGAAGTTAGCATAGCAGCAAAGCCATTTAGGACATTGCGATAGGAGTAAACAATGCATGATGATTCGTGTAGGTCCAAAAACGAATTGTGCCATTTATGCAAATCTTCAAAATTCGAGTCATGAGGTGACGACTTAAGATGTACAATGTAAATCTCTCTGTTATTATCATGGCTTGCAAATATAAGTAAGGGGTGAAGAAAAAGTATGGAAAGAATCACAGTTAGATTAGAAGTTTGGAAACAATACTTAGTCATGGATGCTAATGGTGCACTTACGTGAGAAGGAAAATAATTTGTTCACATACTATAAAATAAGTAGGAAGAACATTTATTTATAAATAGTAAACATATTTTCGTCAAAATTCAGAAAGTTCCATCGGAAACCTTGCATGAGTAAATGCCCCAGGGGGTGTCGGAAGGGGAGGGGCACTACTCGCTACAATTTGCTTTAGTTACAACAGAAGAACATCAAGCAACGCGACAAGGAGCACCAAATTTCTGTGTTGTCCAGCAAAACATGTATACTTTGGTTGCAGGATTTGAGAGAGGAATCTTACTATGCACTCGGCGTGGCTGAGATTGGCTTGCTTCTTGCTTGATCATTTTGTGAAATTGCTTTGTTTAAGTTACCATTTCTGGTTCCTCTATGTATAACTTCTCATTTGATTTCGAAGCAGGCACAAAAGGATCCTGCATCCACAAGGCCAGTTAGAAATATTAGAGAGTTAATAGTCACGACAACTTGGTAACATGTAAAGGAACATGTACTTGAGATAATCAACAGATATGTATTAAACTATATATGAACCTGGAAAGTCAGACTTCACACGGAAGTATGCCGATTACTGAATCCAACAAACTGACTATGCATTCAGTTCAAGCACTCACGATGATCATAAAGGCACCGGGTGGAGGGTGGCCTATCCAACAATCCAAGCTGCAAAGTTACATACTGTAGGCAAAGAGTAAAATATCTTAAGTTAGTTGAATGGAGAATAACAAGTAATTCTATATCACTTCAAAGAAGATATAAGCTATTTCACCATGTCAAGAGATCTAAAAGGAGTGACCCAAGCTTGAAAATCGAAATTTATTTAAATGCTACATATTCAAATAGAAAAGGAACTTTGTTTCATCAAGCCAGTTTATCTCTCACAAGTCACAACCTTTAAATTAAGATAGAGAAGCCATTAGGAATTTTCAATAACTTATCATAAATTTAAAAAATTCAATTACAGTTTGCAAAATGTTTCTAAGTTCATTACTATACACCCAGCCAGCCTAGAAAGTGGAGAAAATAACTATTACTTTTGTTGTTACTGAATGAAATCCAACTAACAATTGCATTACTGCAATGCAGACTGACTTCATTTCATGTGAAAAGTAGTACCAGTAGCCAGAGCAAATCATTAAAGAGGTAAAGTCTAAAAACCCGAGCTTTCTTCTCATTAACCATGTTGTCGAAATCTTACAGAGAACTTTTACAAGCCAGATTTTCCTGAGTTCAATGCCTATCTTTTCTTGTAGTTTTTTCTCTTAATACAGAAGTTCAATTCCACCTGATAAACATAGCAAGGTATAAAATATCTTCATCCTCACCTTTCTACACAAGATTCGCATTTGGAACATAACCTTCTATGGTCATCTCCTCGTACAACAAGTCTAGTGCTTGTTGAATCCCATCTATGATTGGATGTGACGAATCACCAGCACGAAATTCAACAAGTTGAGAATCCATCTCAATCCAGCTACAGCCTGGAATTTTAGTCACACCTTTCTGTCTCATTAATTGTCTCATCCTTGCTGAATCATCCCACCTTCGGAGGTTTGCATATATCTTGGATGATATTATATAATTACCCGAATTTGACGGTTCCATCTCAAGGAGTAGCTGCATCACTCGTTCCCCGACATCAATATTTTTGAGCTTTTGACAGGCACCAAGCAATGCACCAAGTAAAATTTCATCTGGTTTTTGAGGCATCTTCTCAATGAAGTCCCATGCCTCATATACACGACCAGCACGGGACAAAAGGTCAACCATGCAAGAGTAATGCTCAACTTTTGGAACCAATCCAAATGATGAATTCATTATATCAAAGATGTGCTTGCCTTGATCAACCAAACCTGCATGTACACATGCTGAGAGTACTCCAACAAATGTGACATCATCTGGGCAGGCATCACTACTCTCGAGTGACATGCGCTCAAATAGGGATAATGCTTCTTGTGCTCTTCCGTGAAAGGCAAGAGCAGAAATCATTGCATTCCAAGAGACTTCATTTTTTCTAGGCATGCTTTCAAAAATTTGATACGCATCATCCAGTTTGCCAGATTTTGCATACATATCTATTAAGGCCGTAGCTACATATATGTCATGCCTTATTCCTCTTCTTGATGCATAGTCATCGATGCTTTTCCCGACATCCAGGGCTCCAATTGAAGCACATGCTGAGAGAACACTTACCAGTGTGATATTATTTGGGTTAACTCCTGCCTCCTTCATGGCATTGAACAAAGAGATTGTTTCATCAGACAACCCATTTTGTGCATACCTGTAATAAATATTATTCAGATCTGTGGAAGAGACTAATAAAGGAGAACAATAAATGGTTGTACTAGTAAAACAGAAAAACCTCAAAAAGACAGGACATAAATCACCGCAGGCTTCATATTTTTTATGCTTCAAAACGCAGTTATTCTTTTGGTTGTCTAAATGTGCATTCATTTGAAATAATGGATACCAAAAGAATTGGTAACTGCAAGAAACTAGCATAGAATTCACATAGAATTTGTTGAAAGGAGTACTGCAAGCCAGATTTGGATTTGGGGTATCCCTTGCACAAATAGAAAAATGATACAAACAAGGACAACTATGCCTTAGTCCCAAGCAAGTTGTGGTCGGTTATATTAATCCTCTCTTTTTTTCATAACACTGGTATTTGAGCTATGGTGTGCACCATGATTTATTCCATGGGGTATTTGCTACCTCGCACCATCACAATAACGATAACTCTGTCCACCAAGACTTTCGCAGATGGAAAATCACCTAGTATATGTTTGCCTTCGCTGAGCTTTGAACTTAAGGTCTCATGGTCCTCATTAAATCCTCACTTATCATGTTCCTCCTTTTTAACTCATCTCAAGCCAATATTATATGAATAAAGAGAAGAAGTTCTCGATATTTCTATTGACATAAAAATCTCAGATAGGGCTAAAACTCCTAGAAAGCATAAGATCTAAAGTAAGTATACTAAAATGATTAAAACATACTTCCAACAGTATTGGTATCGCCTATATAGAGCCTTTTTTACCCATTGTGACCAAAATGATGATCTCAATTAAACAAAACCTGACCATTTAATGCAAATAGAATGCAAACAGCCAAGGATATTAAACTGTTGAAATAAGTGTTTACCCTGAAATCATTGCATTCCAAGTGATGGCATCTTTCTTCCTCATGCCATCAAAGATTCTTCTAGCAGAAACCAAATCTCCACACTTCCCATACATGTTAATCAGAGCTGAACCAATAAAAGAATTCATCTCCATTCTCTTCCCCACAACATACTCCTCCACCCACTTTCCCAAATTCACATCTCCCAAATCCCCGCATGCCACAAGAACACTCACAAGACTCCTCTCATCAGGTTCAAACCCATCATTCCTCATTTCCATAAACAATCCCACTGCCTCTCTCGAACAACCCGTTTGAGCATACCCTGAAATCATCGAATTCCACGAAACCAAATCTCTCAGTGAAATTTCATCAAACACCTTCCTTGCAAAACCCATCTTCCCAAAACGTGAATACATAGTAATCAAAGAATGACCAACATGAAAATCCACAAACAACCCATTTTTCACCACCTCACAATGAGCTAATCTACCAAGTTTCACAGCTAAAAGATTCCCACAACACATAAACACAAAAGGGTAAGTGAAATTATCAGTTTTCAAACCTAAAGACTTCATTTTGTGATAAAATTCTAAAGAAAGATCAAATTTTTGCCATGTTGTAGTTAACCCTCTTATCATAATGTTAAATGCATACTCATTGGGGCTATGAATATGTGAAAAAAGAAGAGAAGCATAGTCAAAATTCTTGAGGTCTATTATTCTTGAAAGCAAAAAGTTGGCTTTGTCTATAGAGTAAATTAACATTTGGGTATGGATTTGTTGTACTTGTTTGATTGTAATGCATTGTTTCAAGAGGAATAAGAGTTGTTGAGTAATGGGAAAACATTCTTGTTGATTATTGAAAGCTTGCTTTGTTGCTTCAATGGTGAAAAAGCGGGAGATTTTATATTGTTGGGGTTTAGCTCTAAGAAACATTGTTTGTCTATCTAAGAAGTGAGAAGTAGATGTTACAAGTACACAATTTTGGGTCGATATTTGGGCTTTCAAATTTACTATGGAAATTGGGTCTTACTTTGTTATGATTTGGTTCTAGACCATAAACTTTACTTACCATTTATTTAGTTCGAACTTATATAAAATTTACGCAACCTTTCTCTTCTTCTTTGTCCTCCCTCCTCCTCCATCTTCTTCATCTTCTTGTTCTTTTTTTTTTTTTAAATTCGATCTACCGTAAAGTGTAAACGTGAATTATGTATAAAAACATTTGAAATATTGAGAGAATTTCATATCTAAAAATTTTGATTGTTTAGAGGTGATTTTGAGTTGGTCGTGATTGAATAGTAAACGTGTACATCGTATTCAGGGTATACTTCATGTACAGTTAACTTATATTTAACTATTTGAGTGTATCATCATGTGTAGTCAGTGTATGACTCATGTATAGGTAAACTATATTCAGCTTTTTGAGTGTATTTTAATGTATAGTTTCTATGACTTTTGGTTATTTTTTATGTAAATAAAAATATGGCTATATTTATTATAATTATTGTATATATTTGAAACTATCTCACAACAAATTGGCACGGCAGGACAAACTAACCTTAAAAATGTCAAGAAAGAAATTCCTTGAACAGGTGGGAAAATGCTTTTAAAAAGTATTAAATTCACTATATATTATGGTCTGATACATACAAATAATAATGAACGAGACAACTTTATAGAAGGAAATTCAATTTTAGTCACGATCGACGACAACATATAGATAATGAATTTTTTGAACAAGTTCGTAAAAAAATTGAGAAATAAAATATGAAAAGGGGTAGCTATACCGAGTAGGGATTCAAATAAGACCTTGTCCTTGGTTTATTATCTATGAAGACTTTTAGGGATCGTCTGGTAGAGTGTATAAGAATAATGTAAAATATAGTGTATTAGTAATGTTTACATTAGTAACGCTTATATTAGTTATGCTTGCATTAGTTATGATAAGATTTTTTTATACAATGTTTGGTTTGGTATGCATTACATAGTTTTTTTAGAAAAAATATTTGTTTACAAAAATACCCTCAACAAATATAATGGAAAGGATGTAAAAAAAGTTTTTGAGGGCAATTGTGTCTTTAATAATATTAATGCATGCATTAGAACCCACTGCATTACTAATGCATATACATAGATGGTATTAGTAATACACTCTTCAATACACAATAGAGTGTATTACTAATACAAGCATTAGTTATGCATAGGTAAGAAAAGTGTACCAAACAAGGTACAAATAATACATCAAGCTAATGTAAGCATTATTTTCTCGAATACTCTCTACCAAATGACCCCTTAATGGTTGTTTCAAATTTTATGTAAGTTAAACCGTTAAAAAAGATAAAATCGTTCCACTCTTAATAGATAGTTGCTCTTTATATTTTCAGTAAACAATCTCCTACGTGGTCTGTGTTCCAGGGAACAACTGGAGACCCCGACTCGTTTGTAATTTGCTGATGAGTGTTCCTGGATAGCTGAGGTTAGAAATGAGTTATCAGATTGAGCATGTTTCCAGTACAAGCAACAAGGAGTACCACAGAGCATAAGGTGGGTCAAAAGACCGCGTTGGAGTCAAATGAAGAAGGAGCAACTTACTACAGTGTAGAGGCTATGATTTATCATATTTGGCAAACCAGAAACTGAACAGTTTTCATGAACAAAAGTGTAAATACTAGTTTTGTTATTAGGAAGATTCAATGAGAGATGAGGGATAGAATAAATGGGTTGAGTAGTTCCAAGAGAGCCTTACATAGTCAATATCTAATACAACAATTGTATAACTAGCTATAGGTTTTGGTTTTCTGTTTTAGGCTTAGGTGATTGCAACACCATCCATGAAGGTGGTTGTATTACTAAGGTGCTCATTTCTCTTTTTAGAGTTGTAAACATTTCGATTGTCAATGGTAATATTCACAATTATTACAAAAAAAAAAATACTATAAGAATCAACAAAGTTGATTATTTATTTTTATATAAATAGTGGTTTAGACCACTTGTTTTACTTCAAAGTATATTTGAATTATTCCTAATGTATGAAATTTTCTTAACATCTACTTTGTGATACAAAATATTGAGATCATGGGATTATAAAAACACATATAAATATTATCTTAACCATCAATGTATATTTTTTTTTTATAAAAATATTAATCTAAATCTTGATGATGGAAGTTATCAAATATTTTAATAATAATTGATTAAAACTAGTCAATAATCAAATTAGTGATCAAGATACCTACAATATGGTCCCTACACCATGATCTATAACTTAGTCAAAATCAAGAAAATAGGATATTTGATCGAACACCTAATGCTACATGCTTATTTAGAGTAGATATCAAATAATTTAACATGAAAAAGTCATTTTCACCTTTCTTTTTTATCCATTTTCTCAAGTATTGATAACATTTTTCCCTCTCTCCACAAATATATTTAACTTCGATTATATCCAACAAATACCTAACTATTTTTGAAAAATTCAAACTTGAACTCTTGAAGCAACTTGATCTTTCTTAATGTTTGATTTAACTTACAGATATCTATAAGATAACTACAAATAATATCGATAAGAATATAATGCACTCCAAGTCTCCAACAAAAGAGATATTTAGTGGCAATAGATTTTTTTTATTGCTGCAAAATATTTAGTGGCAATTGAGTTAATAACATTGAAATCTTGATGAGAAGGAGTTGCTTGGATGGTAAGCACCCCACTTCCAACCTGAAGGTTGCAAGTTCGAGTTACCAAAGGGAGCAAAAGGGGTGGGAGCTCCTAGGGAGGGTTGTAAAAAAAAAACAAAAAAAAAACATTGCATTTAGAGTCGCTATAACCTTTAACGACATTTATATAGAATGCTGACGGTAAATATTCATTATTACCTAAAAGTTAAGACGTTCATGTTAGCTTTAACATGTTATAATACATTGATAATATCAAAATTCTTTTTATTATCAATACATGCAAGTTTAATACTTTATATTTAACCCTTTTTAGTATATATTACGATCAATTAACCATTGCGTGCAGGGTGACAAAGCCTATATAATTTGTTTCAACTAATTGTCATGGTTGTCATTAATGACTAGCTATAAAACTTGTATATTTTCACTATAAATCAATAATCATTAGGTATAGGACGTAACAAAACCTAAATAATTCATTTCAATTATATTTGACATTATTGTCTTTGACAAAAGTATGAACTTGCAATATAATAGTACAAATAATAAATTACTATCCCACGTAAGGTGTGTTAGGTGAGGATTAAATGTCTTTATGTTTGGTTGATGACATTTTCTATAAGAAAAGGATTTCTTAAAAACACAAAAATATTGACTTTCTCGATTGAAAGAGGGGAAATAATTTTCATGAGTTTATTACATGCTAGAGGTGTTAAATGAGTGAGTTGGGCTGACGTAGGTATCAAATGAGTGAGTTGGGCTGAATTTGGGTAAGGAGTTGAAGAAAAGAAAAACAAACTTTTATACATGACATTTATATAACTATAAAAACATATTATTATAAGGGTATAGTGAAAGTTTAGAGTGATTTCAAATGTAACGAAAAAAGGGTATTTTCAAGTAGAAATTTATGTGCAATTCTTTTATGAACATATTTAAAGTAAATGGTTCCCCACACACTACTAAAAAGTCACTAATTCTCTCATATTTAAAATTTTCACTAAAAAATATTCATTAATTATTTTAATATATATTTTGATTGAATCACGGAGAAACGAAAAACTAGTAATGTTTTCATGCAAAAAAATAATTAAAAAGCTTCTCATTATTTCAATGAAAATATGTTTTCTATCATTATTTTCCAAATAATATTACGAAAAAGATCATATTTCTTAACATAAATTTTTCATTGATTTGTGGGAGAAAAAACTCTATTTCTAGTAGTGACATACATGGAACATAAGGAGTAACTTACATTCCCATAAAAAATATAAAATAACTACTAATATTTCAATTAGAAAGAAAGAGAGATAAGGGGAAAAAAATTACAAGAACATAAAGACTATCATCAGGCTTCCAGTAAGTCTTCTAAATTTACTATGGTCAATTTATTTAAGGAATAATTAATTATATGTCCATTTAATACTTTCGAGGTGAATGTGATGCAAGAAGGATAACCTATAATTTGATCAATTCAAAACTTTTTTTTTGACATTTTCTTTACTTTGTGTGCTTAATGTTAATTTAAACACTAGTGTTGGTAAAAATATTATTTTTGTGTCACTATAAATAGACCCTCTTATAAAACTTATATTCCACAAATTAAAGCATCTCAAAAAGAGCTAAAGAAATGGCTCAACCTAAAGTTAACATAATAACTCTTTCTGCTATCCTACTTTGCTTTCTTCTCATGTTTGCTTCTGGTGAGAAATTTTTAAGTATTTTGTTTTGTTTTTTCTTGTTGCTTAATAGGATAAAGTAATGCAAATACATCATCTATATGTTAGACTCTATATATGGTATGTTTGGTAGGAAGAAAAATGTTTTTCATGGCAAATAATTTCTTGAAAAATGTTTTTTTAGGAAAATATAAGTGATCAGTATCCTACTTATTTTCTTGTGTTCGGTAGATAAGTAAAAAATATTATTTTTAAAGCATTCATCTATAATTATTTAGACAAATACTATGAAAGGTGGGGTGGGGAGATAGGGTACAGTGTGGGAGGTGGGGGTTAAGATGAGGTGGTACTGTTTGGGGGTGGAGGACACAATCAATGTGAAATGTCATTAGTAGAACTCGTTTTCTTGTAGAAAATGTTATCCGAAATATTTGACCAACCAAACTTGAAAAAATTGAATCATACTAACACACTCTAAGTTGCATTTTTATTTTCACATATGATCTCTAAGCTTGGAATTTTAATGAAAACATCACTTACGGTGAAATTTGTTTCCCTCCAATTAAAAAAATCATTTTCCAAAAAGTATTTTCCTTCAAACCAAACCAAACACACCCTAATAGCATGTTGAATTATGGTGAAACGTAAATTTATGCACACGTTTTGAGGTGGAGGCGCTAGGTGGGGGTTCATGGGTTCAGATGAACCCAATAGCTTTTCCGTAAACCCTATATTTGTATTAGAACATTATCTATATATATATTAACTTGTGAATCCCCTAATAGAATTGATTGACAACTCAGTGGTAAAAAAATGTGGTAAAAATTATTTTTTACACTAGTAGTACTATTGTGGATTTGAACTCCACTATTAACAAAAAAATCGCTTTTCCCTTTTAAAGAAAGCACATTTTGCAATATTTTTCTCTTCTGTCCTAAAATTTAGAACCTCAAAACTCACAATCTTGGCTCCACCTTTGTACATATTGCTTACATGAATGATAAATAACAAACACGAACATGTTAAACATGCACAACGTGCTAAACTTTAACTCAAGAAATACCTATTTCTCTTCTGTCCTAAAATTTAGAACCCCAAAATTCCTAATCCTAACTTCGCCTCTGATATCAAATGATTAATGACTATCCAAATCCGTAGTTTTTCAAAAATAAAATAAAATAGAAGAATTGGTGTGAATCCATTCTATATTGAAGAATGTACATAACAATTCTTTATATTGCCAGTATATATATAATTTAAATTGTATCAATATTTTTTATGCAGAGACACAAATAACAGAAGCAAAACACTGTGGGAAGCATAGCAAGAGTTGGAATGGGAAGTGTTTCCACAAGAAATGTAACCATTGGTGCATGGAAAAAGAAGATGCAAAATATGGCAGTTGCTCTCACGGAGATTGCTACTGCTACTACCATTGTTGAAAACAACAATCAAAACATATAAAGCCATTAATTTCACATGGCACTATCTATCTTATATTATGTAATACACATATAATTAAATAAATAATGCTGCTATTAATTAATTACTACATGGTTATTATATATATTATAGCAGCAGTGGTGCCATTATCTAAATGGTGATCACTTTTGATGTGTCTCTTTGTAATTTTGTGTGTGAGTGTGTTTGAAATATACTATTTGCAGTCATTTACCTTTGAAGTTTGAACCTTCTTTCTTTTTTTATACTTCCTCCTTTTCAATTTATATGCGTTAGTTTGATTTGATATTGAGTTTAAGAAAGAAAAAAATATTTTTGATACTTATGATCTAAAATAAGTGATAGATGTTTGTGCTTATAAAACATTTTTAAGGGTAAAATGAGCATTTTAAAGTTGAATTGTTACTAAATTTATAAATGTGTCATTCTTTGTGGACTGACTAAAAAGGAAAGTGAATTATATAAATTGAGACAGAGTGAATATTAATTAACAGAAAAAATTAAAGTTTCATAACCACGCAAATGTTATGACATGTTCTATATGCTTATAAGTTTCAAAAGTCTTGATTTTTCTTTTTTAACTTTCTACGTATTCAAATTCTGTCACAGAAAATTATAATGAAGGAAGTACTAAAAGGATTTTATTAATATTGAGGGAAAAATAAGTCTAGATACAACACACAAATTGGTAGATGAGTCAAAGCTTCTTATTCATGAATTAATAATCAACAAGCTTGATTCAAACCTAGCTAGTTCTTGAGCTTAGATTATGAAGATTACAATGAGTTTGGATGTTTGAAGTACTAGAATGAGTTAATTATGTATCATAATAAGTATTTGGAGAGGACTCTATCGATTATTGTGGTGCTATTAAATCGATTCTAGATCACCCTAACTATTTTGATTCGATAAAAAAATCGTTGGGACTTAGTTGAAACTAAAACAATAAGGCATTATGCTTATGCATAAATTGTAAGTGGTGTGTTTCACATATATATATGATGAAGGAGGAGTACTTTATATATACATACACACATGTAATAATTTGTAATGACTATTCAGGTCATTTTGTATTATTTTCTTCTTTTCATCGTTTAGAGTGTCTTATAGCGACCCTAAGTCATAAGATGACTTGCTGGAATTAAATGACAGTTCGATCACATGGTCGTTCATTTGGATTCCGTGCACATTTATATGTTATGAGGTTACTGAAACTTGAACGATTGACTTGGGTCAAAAGTTCAGGAAGAAGGTCCCATAATGCAATTCTGACGGTTTCGTCAGCTTTAAAATGTCCAGTTTGATCTACAAGAACCTTTGGCGCGGATTCCGAGACTTCCGGACTTATTCCAAGCCCCTTTAGAAATTTTGTTTTGCAATTTTTAAATCTGATAACCGAATAGGAACACACTTGTGGAACAAGAGTCTACGATTATTCTGCATTATATTGTCACAAAACATAGTAAAAATTTAAGTTAGACGATAATGATTAGAGATCCAATTCACCCTCCACTCTTGTGTCTTTTCAAGTCCAACAATTTAATTTATCAATAGGTGCATAAAAGGAAAACAATTAAAAGTCACATACCAAATATTATTTCATTACAACTTTTATTAATAGTGTAAATGTAAAAGCATATAGTATATAGTTTGAGGACATTGAAAACACTTAATTTTTATTTTAATGAACTTCCATTTGGTCTTTTGATTTTCTCATGAGGCACAATAGAAACAGACACAATCAAGATCTTGACAAGTTCCACCTAGAGCCCCTTCTTGACTGTTGCATTGGTTGTTACAATGGCCACTGATGAAACACAAACCTTTCCATGTGCCACTGTACCTAAGGCAACCTGTTTGACCCTTCACAATTTGCATCTCTAAAAAGGAAACAAATCAAATGGATTAATTAAAGGGAGTTTATTTGTAGATTAGTATACAATAATACTATGCCAAATATTTAAAATGTAGAAATATTTGATAGAATTTATTGTTAAAGCTATTTGACTAAATTATTCTTTATATATTTTCTCCACCCAATTGGATTTTATTTCTCTTTCAAAAATTGTTTACTCAAAAAAGAATTATACTATTTATTTTTATAAAATAAATCAATTTTATTAGGACTTTATTTTATTAATGATATTTTAAAAGTTTAAATATGACTATCAGTGTTTTCAAAAATGTTTTTTGGGGCTAGTCTCGGGGAGAGGCGTACCAAAAACGCTCCGGGGCGCAAATTGAAGACGTAGATTCATAGGGCGTAAGTAAGTTGTAGAATTTGTGGTGTAAGCTCTAAGCTTAAAAATGTAAGCCATGTGCGTAAAAACGTACGTCCTGGGCGTTAATTTTTTTTTTTTTGAACATGTTTTTGCTTTAAATCATATTTTTTTATTATTGGTGTAATGATATTTCTCAAATAGTGATTGTAATTTTTTTTTTCTTCATTAATGGTTATTAATATTGTTCTTAAATAAAATATATTTTTTTCTATATATTAGAGGTTATTTATTAAAATTTATTTATAAAATAATTGAAAGTTTTACTTTTGCTTATCTTCTTAGTAATAAAATTATAAAATTGAATATACATACGGCTCGTAAATCCATAAAACTTACGCTCCGTATCTCGAGGCTTATGTCTCGCCTCTTGCACCGGCCTTTTAAAACACTGATGACTACTATTACTTATGGTTATTTAATGATAAAAATAGTAGTGAGTGGAAATAATAAATCCGTCTTAATTTGTTTAAATAGATAAATAAAATAATAAGGTGAGAAATCATAAGATGCCGAAAAAATACCATCCCCCATTCAAAATTAATTCAGAGAAGCACACACGTTGACAATGACATGTGTGTTATTCCCCTTTACTAGTAAGTAAAATATTTGGACTAATATTTCTTGATGTTTTTTTTAAAAAGTTGAAATTGAAAAAAAAATCTGTTTGGTTGTGAATTACACTTTTTTTGAAAAAAAAAAGGTCGAAGATTTGTGCGTGATGATCATTATTACTAGCCCTCTGTTTTATTTTATGGAATACTTTTTTTTTAATTAATTTTAAAAAATATTTTTTATATTTAGTAATAATTTAACTTAAAATTTTTGTTTTACTCGTTATAAGATGATTTATATTCACACAAATATTTATAAATTATTTTGCAAAATTAGCTTTAAAAGTATTCCTTTTATTTCCAAAATTGTTGGTATATTAGTTATACACTCTATTCAGTATTATTAGGTGTAAAATTAATAATACATAAAAATTATGATATTAGTAATATATGAGTTATTAACACATGAATAAGTATGACTAAAGATACAAATGTCCTTGATACATCAAACCAAACTGTACATAGAAAAGAGTCTCATCATAACAAACTTTAATATACTATAATACATCGTATTCAACACTTTCTTTTATACACTCTATCAAACGATCATTTAACAATTAAACAAGGACAATATCATCGAGCAGTAAGAGATGTAAGGTAGTCCGATTTGGAAAATTCTTGCACCACCGACTAACATGGATTTTTATATTATATATAATCGTTCATCAAAATAATAATAATAAAGTATATATTGTATACATAACTATTGTATATCTTTACATATATATAAATAACGGTTATAATTATTTTTGACAGAGCAATCAAATATAAAAAATAGAAGTTTGAAGAGAGTGCCACACACCTAATGATGCAAAGACGACTAACAAGCATAAAAGGACAAGAGGAATTCGTGATCCAACCATCTTTTCTTGTTATGATAATTCTATGAGAATGTTTCTCCACATATTTATAGTGAAAAACATTTTCTCTTATGTTAAATAAAGTTTAGGGAATAAAGAGGCATTGTCCATTTAGTGACACTTCCAAGAATATTATTGAAGTTTCCTTCATAATTTTCAATTTGTATACTTGACTTGTTTGTTTTCTTTCCACTTGTCTATAGTACAAAATGGTCGGGAGGTACATTTTCAAGCCATATATATACATAATATAAAACTATTTTTTGTATTGGAGAGCCTTTTATACTCACTAATCACTATGATTTAATATCACAAGTGATGTTAAGTAGATATATTGACATTACTAATCAAATTCTCTTAGAGAGGTATGTCTTCGGGAAAAAGGATTTAAGGCTTTTAGAAATTTTGTCTAACTTTTGGTAAAGCAAGGTTAATGTTATTATGTTATATGGAAGTAAAAATTTGGAGACGACATAATGATTATAGATGAACTCATGCGAAATAATTATTTTATTATATCACCTTTAATAATTTATAAATCGTCTAAATATTGAAAAATCAATAGTATTTAATAATAAAGATAAAATAAGTATAAAATGAAAATTTAAATAAGTCCCTATTTCCAACATTTTTAAAAAGTAAAAGTATTTTAAAGACTTGAACTTTTCTTTTCACCACCAATGAGGGAGAAATAATTTTCATTAAAGCAATAACCGAACACTTCATACTCCCTTGCTTTTCATACTCCCTCTATTTCCCATTTATTCTTACTATATCCAACAATCTCCTACATGACTTAGGATTGATTATAACATAAATGAACATATTCCCTTCATTTACCATTTATTTTTACTATATCCAACAATCCCCTATAGGAATGAGGAATGACTCTAACATAAAGGAATACACAAAAGAGTATGTACTTTACAAGATCAACTGCGCATCTAGATAAGTAGGTTTTCCTTTGAACTTTTCATAGTGAAAGTATGTTGGATATACTCAATCAATCGATAGATTTGATATCTTTGAACACAGGGGCGTATTTAGAGGGGGTGCCGTGGGTTCTCGTGAACCCATGCTCCCCTCGCTAGATCATATATAATAGTGTTATATTTTAAAAAAATATTTAAATATAGATGTGTGAACCCACGTTTAAAGTATCATATAATAATACAATAATGATTGAGTGCACCTCTCTAAGTAAGGATAAAAATTTAAGTCTTATATCTATCTTGTCCTTTTGAGTAACACCTCCCCAAGTGGTTATCGTTATACTTTTGACGTTTCAACTAATTTTTCTTTTGTTTTTTTTCCTTTAATCTTTCAAAATTTTCAAGTGCCTTACATTGGAAGTTCCTAA
>JAJOOE010009916.1:0-39927 GCA_036250405.1 Solanum raphanifolium | reverse complement strand
TGAAGAGAGGGCTGAAAATAAAGAGAAGAAAATAATGGGTGATGAAGTCTAAAATTGCAAAGTGCTTAAGGAAGTGTAAGTAACTATTATATAGTTTTTCTACCCGTCCCCTAGCTTACATTACAACCCGTTAAAGTCCTATTTGATTCTATTCAAGCATGCTTACTTAGTGGAGATGTACATACTGGGCAAGCCTATGGTTCTTTGTGCATACATGTGAATTTTATTTGTGAGTGTGAGAGTTGTTCTTGATATGAAGTCCTTAATTTATATTCAATCTTTTAATTGAGTGTGTGGACTATTTCTTTTTGTGAGGGCACTTGTTTCATGATAGAAAATTGATTTTATTAGCTTTCTTTGACGAGAGGAGGTGAGCAAGCTTAAATTTGATGAGTTCAAAGTTCTTCCTTGAGGTTAGGAGGTTAGAGGTTTGTTGTTTATTTGGATGTCTTGCATAATGATTGAGAAGTCTACTTGATGTTTTGAATTTGGTATATAGCCTAATTGTTTGTATTAACCAAAGTGATTGCATTCCTCTTTTGATCTTTTGAGATGAGCTTTAATGTTTGCTCGAGGACGAACAATAGTTTAAGTGTGGGGTGTTAATGTTAGGCTAAAATACATATTTTTAATAATTATTTGTCTCACATTTATTATTTATATTTGTCTTTTTTGAGCGTAAATTTTATGGATTGTGCTAAATAGTATATTTTATTTATAGAATTAAATTGGTGGAAAAATGAAGATATTTGGAGCTAAAATGAATTAAATATGGAAGGTTGAAGAAGGAAATCAAGTAGACAGCTTAATGAATTAAATTTAATATAATAATATATTTATATATAAAGTTGGTTAGATGCAAAATTGCGGCAGAATTAAAAATCTGCCAATCCACCATTGCCACGTGGCAAGTTTTGGCAGCCAAGAGAAATAGACGGCTGTAATGTGCAATTCAAACTGCCTGTGGCTGCCATGTGTCAGTAGTCGGAGGGTTCTTATTATTATGAAACGGCGGCACCAGAAATAGCAAATAATTCACGCGAGAAAAAAAAAAGGAATCCAATTCTGAGTGTATATAAATTGATTTTTAAGAAAAGAAAAGAGCATCCTATCATTGTTAGACTCAAATATTTTAGACGAAAACATTGTTCTTCTTAGTTTTGAAGATTTTTGTAGTAGATTTTGAATTGGGTTATAGAATTAAAGCTAAATTGAAGCATTATAAAGACTTAAGGAATAATACCCAGCTATGGAGAATGTAATTTGTATTAATTTCTTCTCTTTTATGATGTATGGCTAAAACAACCATTATGTGGGGTGTGATAATGTGATTTTTTGATCTAATTAGCTTATGTGTGTTTGTTTCTTATTTAAGAGCTATTTTGAAGTGGGTTCAGTGTTGAAGAAGAAGGAAGCTGACGATAGGAACATATCAAAGGAACAGGTACAACGAAGCTGACTGACGTGTCTGCAACAAATGTTGATGAAGAAGGAAGCTTGTCAAAGATTAGGATTAGAGAAATCAAGGATTGTACTGATGAAAATAATGTTGAGTTACAACCTCCTTATATAGGAGAGAATTGTAGAGTCCTTAGTTAACTATAATTAGAGTCCTACTACAATACCTATTACTACTATATAATAATAATAATAATAATAATAATAATAATAATAATAATAATAATAATGCAAATATAAATAATCTAGTCCTAGTTGTACTATAATCCTAATCATAATATAATCCTAATTAATAAAAGTAGTCTAATCCTAGTACGACTCTAATTCTACAGCAATGTTGTAAACTCGTCAGTCAGCTTCGTTGGACATGTTCCTTTGACATGTTCCAATCGTCAGCTTCCTTCTTCATCAACACTTGCTGCAGACACGTCAGTCAGCTTCGTTGGACCTGTTCCTTTGACATGTTCCAATCATCAGCTTCCTTCTTCTTCAACACTTCCCCTCAAGCTAGTGATTAGAGGAACGGTTACTCCTAGCTTGATTCGAATACGCAACAAAAAAAAACTTTGAATACCCAGCAAAAACTTGTTTTGTCAATGCTTCGGTATGAATGTGATGTCTAGTCGTTGCTTGTGATAGTTCATTTGCAGATTGATATGAGTAGTTCCACCAATAAAAACACTTAAGAGCAGTATGATTATTCCTACCACATATTTGACATGACTCAATACTATTCTTCTCCTTATTTTCGCTTTGGAAACTTTTATTGTTCGGAGAACCTGGTCCATATTGACTGTTCTGAGAACCTGTTCCCTGTCTAGTAGGCTTGAAACCTGTTTCACTGGAGTTAATGTTATTGTTTCCTCTTCCCCTGCCGTTTTGAGCAGTTAATACCATGTTGTGGTTTTGTTGTGGCACCTCTTCTTTATAGTCCCTTATATCAAAACTCGTGAGAGCATAAACAAATTGATTAAGAGTGGAATATGGTGCCTTACCTAATATGAGAAAGGTCTTGTATTTGAGACCTAAACCTCTAGCAAAATTAATTATTTTTGTTGCTTTAATATAAGCTTTTTCCAAGCATTCCCACATCTCCTTGGCAGTTGAGCATCCCACAATTAGGTCCATGCTTTCTTCGGTCAAGGTGCTTGAGATCCAACTCCTTAGTAACACATCTTTCTCCATCCAATCATCAATGGTGCCACTATCTTTTGCATCCTTCTTAACGTTTACAACTTTCCCAGCAGTCTGTTCAGTGGAACAACTACTTTTACTTGGTTCATAGATGAGATACGTTAGTTTCATCACCTGAATCAATTGGGATATTTGTGTCCTCCATATGAGGTAGTTTGTTGGCTTAGATTTAATGGAGCAAGCGGCAATGATTTGGTGAACTGAGGAGGTTGACATGGTTTCGATAGAAGGGGCCATTGCAACGTGTGGATTTTTTTTTCGATCAATACTCACAGAGCGGAAGAGCTTTTATGCTCTAATACCATGTAGAAATCTCATGCCTAGGATTAGAGAAATCAAGGATTGTATTGATGAAAGTAATGTTGAGTTACAACCTCCTTATATAGGAGAGAATTGTAGAGTCCTTAGTTAACTATACTTAGAGTCCTACTACAATACCTATTACTACTAAATAATAATAATAATAATAATAATAATAATAATAATAATAATATAAATAATCTAATCCTAGTTGTACTATAATCCTAATTATAATATAATCTTAATTAATATAAATAGTCTAATCTTAGTACGACTCTAATTCTACAGCAATGCTGTAAACTCGTCAGTCAGCTTCATTGGACATGTTCCTTTGACATGTTCCAATCGTCATCTTCCTTCTTCATCAACACTTGCTGCAGACACGTCAGTCAGCTTCGTTGGACCTGTTCCTTTTACATTTTCCAATCGTCAGCTTCCTTCTTCTTCAACAGTTCAGTTGGTAATTAAGGTTTAATATATGAATTATAGTATTCTATGCTTACTTGAGAGAGAGGTTGTAGAATTAAGATCACCAATTGATGATTGTATTGTTTGGGTTCAGCTCGAGAGAGTGAATCTTAATTCGAAACTAGTTATCTTGCTCGAGAGAGTAGATAAACTGAGGTATTGGGCTGCTTATAGTGTTATGTTGGTCGAGGTTCGAGAGAATTAGCTTGAATCGTAATAGTTGTTCGAGAGAAATCTATTGCACCTATTGCCTAGCCTACCCACTAAGATTTAGCATTGGTTAGTAAATTGCAATTACCCATATAGCAGATTTTGCCTTTAATAGATCACATCCCCAAGTATCCCTTATCTATTTGATTACTTCCCTGTTGTTCTTAGTTGTTAATTGAAATATATAACCCCCCCCCCCCCATTTGACATTTGTTGTAAACCCTTTGATTTACCTTAATGATTTCGATAATTTCTATTCATACAATTGTTTGGAACACATTTATAAATTACTAACTGAATTCTAGCTTGTATCACTCCCTGTTGGATCGACCCCAACTCTACGTTGGGTTTATACTAGATTATGATCGCCTACACCTAGTATTGGATGAGGTGTAGTTGAGAATTATCAAGCCCCATGCATCACCACCACTCCACCTTTATTGGAATCTAGCAAATGGACTCCCAAACGTCCAAGTTGGTGCACATCTTTGGCCAATTCTTTCTTACCTTCCTTAATATGGGAAGTAATTCCCATGGACAACTTGCTCAAAGCATTTGCAACAACATTATCCTTTCCTGAATGATAGAGGATACTCATGTCATAATCCTTGAGTAACTCTAACCACCTCCATTGTCTGAAATTAAGCTCTTTTTGACCGAAAACATACTGAAGACTCTTGTTATCGGTGAAGAAATCTACATGAACACCATAGAGATAATGATGCCATATTTTCAAAGAAAATACTATGAGTACTAACTAAAGATCATGAGTTGAGTAATTCTTCCCATGAACCTTAAGCTATCTTGAGGCATAGGCTATAACCTTACCATTCTGCATCAATACATAACCAAGTCCAACTCTGAACGCATCACAATACACATAAAACCCTTTTGTAACCTCTAGTAGGGTCAACACTATGGGTAGTAGTTAACTGTTTTTTCAATTCCTCAAAGCTTCTCTCACAAGCTTTAGACTATTGAAACTTAACTGTTTTCAAAGTCAAATTACTCAACGGGTAAGAAATAGATGAAAACTCCTCGACAAACCTTCTATAGTAACCAGCCAACCCCAAGAAACTCCTTATGTTAGTTGGAGATGTTAGTCTGGGCCAGTTCTGCACTACTTCCATCTTTTGAGTGTCAACTCGAATCCCTTCACCAGATACAATGTGGCTTAATAATTCCAAAAGGTCAAGCCAAAACTTACTCATAGAGAATATGGCATACAACTCTCTATCTTTGAGTGTTTGGAGAACTATTTTGAGATGACTAGCATGATCCTCCTCGATCCTCAAATAAATCAAAATGTCATCAATGAAGACAATCACAAACATGTCGAGTTATGGATTAAATACTCTGTTCATAAGATCCATGATCACTGTAATAACATTAGTCAAGCTAAAGGACATAACAAGAAATTTGTAATGACCAAAACATGTCTTGAATGCTTTCTTCGGGATATCACTTTCTGTTACTCTCAACTAATGATAGCCAGATCTGAGGTCTATCTTAGGAAAATAAGTGGCACCTTAATATTGGTCAAAAAAATCATCAATGTCACACCCCGAGGCTACCCCCTTAATGTTAACACAGGACCAAGGATCACGAGTGACCCCAAGCTAACCCTGAGCTGACATATCATAAGCAAAACTGAATATATCTATGAAATATAAACTAATGCAGAAGATAAATTTTGAGATAACTAATAGTGAGAAATACCCAAAACTGGTATGAATGTATATAAATATTGAATAAGAGTTCAATGATACTGCACAATAAATCAAAACTAAAGTTGAATCTAAAACAATGTCTGAAATAGCCTCTAACTGACTAGAGTTGTTGGCACATACCCCCAGCTAACTTTAGAAAAAATTTAAACTAAAATGAAAGACTAAATATAAAAACATGTCTATTGTCCTCGAAGTATGATGGCTCACCACTAATGCTATCGAGTATGGATTAGGAACCGATCTACGCGTGATCTAAATGCTGAGGACCTGAACCTATATCATGAAAAGATTTAGCGCAGAGTATGTGTCAGTACTTGGAAAGTAGTGAGCATGAAGGTAGGACAAAAGCTGAACAAACATATAAGCTGAACAAAGCAAATTGGTGAGCCAAGGGGGCAAAGGGCGAGCAAAGTCGTGGTGGCTAGCAAATTTTATGTTAACAACTTTGTGGGGCCTTAGTTCTTTTCCAAAATTGAGTCCATATTATTTTATTCCTTTCCCTACAAGTATAAAGCCCTTTTAGACTTGAAATCCCATTCATTAAGTCAGTTTTCAAAGAAATAAAAGAAGATCCTCCTCCTCTCAAATATTTCTCTCACTAGAAATCCTCCATTAGAGAAGAAGAAAAAGAAGAAAGGAGACATTGAAGCTAGGGTTTGTGAATTCCAAAGGTTCTTCCCCAAATCTCTTGGAGATTCTTAGCTAAGGCATGGGAGTTCTTCATTCTTGGTTAACTAACACCAAGAAGACCCTTTAACTATGTTTTCAAATTACCCAAATCTAGGGTTTTCAAATCTAGTCATGGGTCTTCTTCCAAAACGAAATCAAATGTTTAATTAAGGTTTATTTTAATTAATTATGATGTTTTTGATTGGATTAATGGAGTATTAATGGATTTTGATGGAAACCTCCCTTGGACCCATGATTTCCCCTTCTTCCTAAATTGCGAACTAAGGTGTGACTTGATTGATCATTGATGCTTAACAATTGATTATGTTTATGTTTATTATGTTGTTGAATCATGATATATCTCTATCTAGTATGGTAATTCTAGAAGTTAGGGTTGATCTCTATTCTTGTGTTGATGAATATTGTATATGAACCATTGATCCACTTGAAAGGTGGAGGTGTTTACTTATTGACCATGTTGAATTGTATATGGTACTTTTGTGGAAGGACTTTACCCACATAACCTGCAATGTGAGTATATGAGCTTATACATGCAAATGAATAATCTATTTGAGTTATGATTCTATACATGTCTATTATGATAAATGTTAGATGTGTTAATTTACATGGTCTATGATCCTTGAATGCAATATATGTCAGTTATGCATGATTGTGATATTATGTACATACTTGTGAACACTTTGAGAGAGAGGTGTCTATAATGATAATGTTGTTATTGTGTCATTGCAAGGACAATTACATACACACAATCCATGCATAAACATGATCATGATGTATCAATGGTGTTCATTGAAAGTATAGTTCTCATATGCACCTTTACACATTATTATGCATGAAATGTACATCACCATGTTGATCCTATTGTGTTGATTGAAAGTGCATTCTCATGAGAACACATGATCTTGGTGTGAAATTCATACTGACATACTAATTATGATTCTAAAGTTGAAAGTACATTCTCACCTTTAATGAATCTATGAGCTATTTTGTTGAATTGTATTGAACGAAGGGCAAAGTATTCCTTCACACATGTAGATACCATTCAAAGACTAATAATGTATAATTTGGGAAATAATACTTAGCACCGAGTGGTTATGGATAATGAGGAAAAGGCTCAGTCGTTAATGCAAGAGGTTGGGTCATCTTAGTGAACTCATGAGATGGGAACTCCTCCGTTAATGCAAGTGGTAGAGTTTCAAGAAGAAATCTCCCTATCCCATAAACTATGTGCCCACATAGGTCTTTAGCTAGTGGATCCACCTTAAAGCTATATAATTAGTTCTACCTTAGGCAATTAGGACGCCTTCTTTCGGTGTGGGATTTTAGACACCGGATTCCATGTAGCTCACATAGTCTATGTCGGTTTTGGCAACTTTTCCCTATATAATAAAGAATGAGACATGAATTATACTATGACTTATTAATGAATTTTACTTAGTAGGAGTGGGGGTATGGGACTTCAATTTTACATTGCACAGGTAGACTTAGTAGGATGTCATAGGGTGGTTCCTTTGCATTATCATGAGATTTGAATGCATGTATGTATATTAAGTGTAGAGTTGTTATGAATGACTTGCCTTATAATTCAAGTAATGTACATGACTATTTCCTTATTTGTGAGTATTGATTATAGTGTGGTCTAAAGATGAAGTGCATGACTAAGGTAGTTTCAAAGGAGTACTTAGTAGGGTTAGTATTATGGGATGCTAACCACACATTGCACAAGTGTTCCTTAGGAGTTACCAAGGTAATGGTTTTAGTATGAAATGAGTATGAATGTGATATTGGCTTGTGTTGTACATTGTAAATGAATGCTAGTTATCAGACATTGCACAAGTGCACCTTAGGGGTTCCTTATGTGATGATTACTTAATGATGAGATGATCTTGGTATTTGACTTCGTATTCTTTTCTGATTGGAGGCTATGTATTGTGAAAATTGGAATGTGTGCTATATTGATATTGGAGACTATGCTTGTTATCATAATGATATCTCTCATGTTATAATGAAAAGTATGTGAGTTGCCTTATTGGTTACATTCTCCAACTATTTCAATGATGATGTTAAAAAATGGCATATAGCAAGATTTCAAATTAAATGTCCCTTTTCATGCATGTTCTAATGGTTTTGTGTATGGCTTCCATACTTAGTACGTTTTCGTGCTAACCCCCTTATTCTACGTTTTCTATAAGTGTAGGCTTTGGAAATATTGGATTTCATCCTAGTGGCTAGGTTCATAGGAGATCAAGAAGAAGAAGCTTGATGAGTCCTCATTGTATTCGAGGGCTCAACCATATGTCCCTTATGTTTTTACTTTTTTGTTTTTAGACTTTTGTAAGGGCCATATCCCTAAGTTTGGTTTAATGAGTTTTATTCCAAGTATAATAGATGGTTTGAGACATAGTGTCATAGATACTCTTTCATTTTATTAAGAGACTTCGATTGTAAAGAAAAAGTTTTAAATTCCGCGTTATTTTCCTGTGCTTTAATGTTTGTGAATGCTATGAGGCTTCTATGCGACCCCTTCAGGGTCAATTACGTTGTGTTACTTCTAGGGGGTAACCCCGGGTTGTGACAAACATGGTATCAAAGCATAAGGTTTTTGGGATGGTTTTGAGGATGTCTCAAACCACATCTAGTAGAGTCTTGTTCATAATGTGAAGCACTCAACATTATGAATAGGAGGCTATCGGGTGTTAAGAAAGTTTCCCTTATTCATTCTTCTAGTCGTGCCATATAGCTTAACTTCATAAGGTCTTCCTCCAATTCCTTATCCGATGGTCTTTAGGGTATGACCACTTGAAGGGCTCTTTCTACAAGGAGCGAGGGAGAAGGGTTAGTTGTGATGCAAATTATGGCTATGTGACTTGTGAAATTTGAGCTGATTGATTGTGATGTTGCCTTTAGTGTTAATAATGCTTCATAGTTGCTTTTGTGTTATAAAGGTTGGTTAGAAGAATTTGAGTAGGCTTACTCCCAAGGGGGAGATAGTGTGCCTACCTAGCAAGGTGATTGTGAGGTTATGTTTAGTTGATGATAGAACCCGTATAGTCAAATTGTTAGTTCCCGAATGAGCCTATTCGAGCGTGAAAAAGGGGAAATTATATGTCATAAGTTTGAATTATGTTGTGTCTTAAGGTTTAGTATGAGGGTGTATGTTTCACCTAGTTGAGGTAAGGAAAAAAAGAGTGTAGGTGTTGACCAACTTCAAAGAGTTAGTTGTCTTTTAAGATTGACCTTAAGTATGGTCATTTTGAGTAGGGTGTTTATATAACACCTAGACATGGTTGGTTGGTAGATCCCACCAAAGGTGATGATAAGGGATGAAATGGTCTAGAATTGTCTTGATCCAACCTTAGTAGAATTGAAAGAAACAAAGGTTTCATGGACAAAACTCTTCTAAGTTCCTCTAGGTTTTAGCCAATAGAGGATGTCAACCCCTAAATATCAAGGAAGGAGTGATAGTGGATCTTATGTGATTAGGCCAACTTGTGATAGGTGTGGAAAGAAACATGATAGTTAGTGTCTAGCTGGCACGAAGGATTGTTATGGATGTGGTAGGAGTGACCACAAAATAAGAGATTGCCCGGTACTTGCCACTAGGGGAAAAGAAAGGAAAAAAATTTAGGTTTGATGCTCTTCAATCTAGAGGTGAACAAGAGTATCCTCCTAATGTTGCTCCCGGTATGTGTTTCATGCTTATTTCTATTCCGGTAATACTTGTCTTTTGTGACTTGATTAATTGGGATATGATGAACTTTTTTGTTGTCCTTAGTATTCATGGGTTTAATTATGGCCATATGTGGTTGTGAGTATAACCCACTTAGCCATAATGAGTTTTATGATGTGTTAGATTTGGGCGAATAGTAGTGCTTAAGTGGTGCCTATAGAGGTTAAGTGAATAGACTCCTTTAAAAGAGGATAAAAGTGTAATCCTCCATGGTTTAGGATCATGTTATGTAGGGAGTGTGAAGGTTTAATTGTCACTTGCTCTGACCTTAGGATTGAAGGAAGTGATGTTGTAAAGAGTTTGTATAGGCTTACCCCAAGTGGGGGATAATGTGCTTAAATGGGAAGGTCATTGAGTGTACTTCATGTTCATGAGTTAGGCTTGCTTGATAATCTCCACTTAAATGGTGTAGTAAGTTGAGAAGTCAAGTCCCGATTGGGTAGGCTTATATGAGGCCTTGAGTGGTGTTGGTAAGGTTTCTTGTGAGCAAGAGTGCTTAGATAAGAACCTCTCTAATTTTGAAGTACCAATTGGGATCTTAGACCAGCAAGTTAAGAAATAGAAGAGTAAGAAGATGCTTTCATGAAAATGTTGAGGAGCGGTATTTTGGTAAGGGTCTTAGTTGATGGTGCTTATTTGGGAGGCCAATGGCCAATAAGATGTCCCAATATCCTTATGTTCCCTTCTATTCCTCCTCTAGCTTAAAATGATGAGTTCTCCTTGACTCATTTCTTGATTTTGGAGTCTTGAATGTTATGTGTGTCCTATAATTTCCTTGTCCCATAGAGTTACTTTTTCTAACCTTGGTAGGATTTGGATGAATGCTTATTAGACCTCTATTAGTTTTAGAGCCTGGTAATGTCTTAATGAGTCTTGATGATGCCTTGAGTTGGTTGAAAAGAGTAGTATTTGAGGTTTTTGTAAAAAAGGGCTTACTCCCAATGGGGAGATCATGTGCTTGAGTAGCAACAATAATTAAGAGTTCTGATATCCTCATCTTTTTCTTCTATTCCTATTCTAGCTTGTGACCAAAAGTTCTTTTTTGGGCTTGTTCTATATCTTGGGGTCATGAGTGTTTTAGAAATTTCCATGATCTCCTTATGTCTTGCATGCTTTTGAAAGATTCTTACTTTGTATAAAATGGATTTTTCATGATTTACATGTTTCTCATCTTGTTGTGCATTCTATTATGGAGATGGCATATTTGACTTCATGAAATGGTGTGATGAACATGCTTGGTTGTGTTTTGATGAAATGGCACTTGGGCTCCATGTTGATTGTGTTGAGCTTACTTTTAATGAGAATATGTAATTCTTCCTATGATTATGAGATTGGCGATGTTTGGAAGTGTTGGGATAGGCTCACTCCTAAGGGGGAGATGGTATGCCTAGCTAATCTTGTGGTTATGCGTTTATATGTTTCCATGACTTTTTTATATGATGCATATTCATGAAAACTTGTGTTTTGAAAGGAAATGAGTTCATGTGAATTGTTTCCCTCATGTTGTAGTGCATTAAGTATGAGTTGCCTATTGAACTTCATGAGAAGGTTTTATGAGGATTTTTAGTTAGGAGTTGAGAATTCCTCCTTAAATGAAATGCTTTTTGAGAAGTGATTGAATATGAGCTCTATGAGAGTATGTTGAGCATGTTATGACTAGGAGAAAGTATTTCCTCCTATGAACATGAGACATGTTGCATATGATGCATAATGAGTTTGTAGATGTAGTTCCTACTTTCTTGTTGTGTTTTAAGCTTATTGATGTGGAGTTGATGTTTCCTCCTAGTTGTGTGCATTTGATTATGCATTTATATTGATGTGTCATGATTGATGGACTGCTAGTCTCGAGTCGTTTTTCTCTTAATGTGTTTAAAGTATCATTCAAGGACGAATGGTCCTAAGTGGGGGATAATGTAACGACTCGGAATATGATAGGTTCAACTAGAGCCTTAGCGTTTGGGTTAGTGTGACTTTAGGTTGATGTCTATGCTGTTTTAGAACCTAGATGGAGCAAGGTAGAAGCCTAGGGTGCAAGCAAGGGCCTAGACTAGCAATATAGGGTGAAGGAAACCTTGTTACTTGATGGAGCCTTTTGGCGATGGGCTGCTTGATAGCCCAAAGGGTTGGGCGAATCGCCCTTGTGCCCTTTTGATCGCCTAAGGGACTGCACTCTTAGACTTAGTTCTGGAACAACGGGCGAGCTAAGTTGAAGCTCGCCAAGCTGGTTGGCGAATCGCCCATTGCTCCCACTCCATTGCCTAGTTCACTGCCCATTTGTCCAAGACGCTGCACCAAAGGGCGAGCTAAAGGGTTGCTCGCCAACCTGGTTGGCGTGTCGCCCTTTGGCACCCCCTCCATTGCCCAATGACCAGCCCTTTTAGTGAGCTCACTGGAGCAAAGGGCGAGCCAAGGGTGCACTTGGCGAGTGTCCTAGTGCACTTGGCGAACCCAAGGTTCCAAAGGGCGAGCTTGGACGGGCAAGGGGCAGATTTTTAAGTTACAACTTGTAGGGTCAACTTCAAATGATGATATCTCTTAGATAAAAATGAATTAGGTGGTCTATTACCTATCCATTTAAAGGTCTCAGAGTCCTCTTTCCAATACCACAGAGTTTGCTTGATTCCGATCTCGGGGTCAAAAGTTTTGCCCGAATTAGTAAAGCACTGTCAGGCTGGAAAAAATGGGCGAGCCAAGGGCCATTAGACAAGTTGCCTAGTGCCCTTGGTGAGTCAAGGGGGCAAAGGACGAGCAAAGTCGTTGTGGCTAGCAAATTTTAAGTTAAAAACTTTGTGGGGCCTTAGTTGTTTTCCAAAGTTGAGTCCCTATTGTTTTATTCCTTTCCCTACAAGTATATAACCCTTTTAGACTTGAAATCCCTTTCATTAAGTCAGTTTTCAAAGAAATAAAAGAAGACCCTCCTCCTCTCAAATATTTCTCTCACTAGAAATCCTCCATTAGAGAAGAAGAAGAAGAAGAAGAAGAAGAAGGGAGCCATTGAAGCTATGATTTGTGGATTCCAAAGTTTCTTCCCCAAATCTCTTGGAGATTCTTAGCTAAGGTATGGGAGTTCTTCATTCTTGGTTAGCTACCACCAAGATGCCCCTTCAACTATGTTTTCAAATTCCCCAAATCTAGGGTTTTCAAATCTAGTCATGGGTCTTCTTCCAAAACGAAATAAAATGTTTAATTAAGGTTTGTTTTGAATAATTATGATGATTTATGATTGGATTAATGGAGTATTAATGGATTTTGATGGAAACCTCCCTTGGACCCATGATTTCCCCTTCTTCCTAAATTGTGAACTAAGGTGTGACTTGATTGATCATTGATGCTTAACAATTGATTATGTTTATGTTTATTATGTTGTTGAATCATGATATCTCTCTATCTAGTATGGTAATCTATAAGTTAGGGTTGATATCTAATCTTAGCCTTGAAAGGCAATTTGCTAGGGTTGTATGTGTTGATGAATATTGTATATGAACCATTGATCCACTTGAAAGGTGGAGGTATTTACTTATTGACCATGTTGAATTGTATATGGTACTTTTGTGGAAGGACTTTACCCACATAACCTGCAATGTGAGTATATGAGCTTATACATGCAAATGAATAATCTATTTGAGTTATGATTCTATACATGTCTATTATGATAAATGTTAGATGTGTTAATTTACATGGTCTATGATCCTTGAATGCAATATATGTCAGTTATGCATGATTGTGATATTATGTACATACTTGTGAACACTTTGAGAGAGAGGTGTCTATAATGATAATGTTGTTATTGTGTCATTGCAAGGACAATTACATACACACAATCCATGCATAAACATGATCATGATGTATCAATGGTGTTCATTGAAAGTATAGTTCTCATATGCACCTTTATACATTATTATGCATGAAATGTACATCACCATGTTGATCCTATTGTGTTGATTGAAAGTGCATTCTCATGAGAACACATGATCTTGGTGTGAAATTCATACTGACATACTAATTATGATTCTAAAGTTGAAAGTACATTCTCACCTTTAATGAATCTATGAGCTATTTTGTTGAATTGTATTGAACGAAGGGCAAAGTATTCCTTCACACATGTAGATACCATTCAAAGACTAATAATGTATAATTTGGGAAATAATACTTAGCACCGAGTGGTTATGGATAATGAGGAAAAGGCTCGGTCGTTAATGCAAGAGGTTGGGTCATCTTAGTGAACTCATGAGATGGGAACTCCTCCGTTAATGCAAGTGGTAGAGTTTCAAGAAGAAATCTCCCTATCCCATAAACTATGTGCCCACATAGGTCTTTAGCTAGTGGATCCACCTTAAAGCTATATATTTAGTTCTACCTTAGGGAAGTAGGATACCGTGTTTCGGTGTGGGGTTTTACACGCCGGATTCCATTTAGCTCACACGGTCTATGTCGATTATGGCAACCTTTCTGTATATGATAAAGAATGAGACAGGAATTATAATATGACTTCTTAATGAGTTTTACTTAGTAGGACTAGGGGTATGGGACTTGACTTTTACATTGCACGAGTAGACTTAGTAGGATGTCATAGGATGGTTCCTTTGCATTATCATGAGATTTGAATGCATGCATGTATATTGAATGGATAGTTGTTATGAATGACTTCCCTTATAGTTCAAGTAACGTACGTGACTATTTCCTTATTTGTGAGTATTGATTATAGTGAGGTCTAAAGTTGAAGTGCATCACTAAGGTAGTTTCAAAGGAGTACTTAGTAGGGTTAGTATTATGGGATGCTAACCACACATTGCACAAGTGTTCCTTAGGTGTTACCGAGCTAATGGCTTTAGTATGATATGAGTATGAATGTAATATTGGCTTGTGTTGTACATTGTAAATGAATGCTAGTTATCAGACATTGCACAAGTGCACCTCAGGGGGTTCCTTATGTGATGATTACTTAATGATGAGATGATCTTGGTATTTGACTCGTATTATTTTCTAAGTGGAGGCTATGTATTGTGAAGATTGGGATGTGTGGTATATTGATGTTGGAGACTATGCTTGTTATCATAATGATATCTCTCATGTTATAATGAAATGTATGTGAGTTTCCTTATTGGTTGCATTCTCCAACTATTTCGAAGATGATGTTAAAAAATGACATATAGCATGATTTCAAATAAAATGTCCATTTTCATGCATGTTCTAATGGTTTTGTGCATGGCTTCCATACTTAGTACGTTTTCGTGCTAACCCCCTTTTTCTACATTTTCTATAAGTGTAGGCTTTGGAAATATTGGATTTCATCCTCGTGGCTAGGTTCATAGGAGATCAAGAAGAAGAAGCTTGGTCATTCCTCATTGTATTCGAGGACTCAACCATATTTCCCTTTTGTCTTTACTTTTATGTTTTTAGACTTTTGTAAGGGCCGTGTCCCTAAGTTTGTATTAAAGAGTTTTATTCCAAGTATAATAGATGGTTTGAGACATAGTGTCATAGATACTCTTTCATTTTATTAAAAGACTTCGATTGTAAAGAAAAAGTTTTAAATTCCGCGTTATTTTCCTGTGCTTTAATGTTCATGAATGCTATGAGGCTTGTATGCGACCCCTTCAAGGTCAATTACACCGTGTTACTTCTAGGGGGTAACCCTGGGTCGTGACAGCGATAGCAAGGAGTAGTCGACGAGTCGCCGAACGATTCCGCGATGCAGTGCTATATCGCCCAAAGTTACAGAAGTTGAAGTTGTTGAAGGCCAAAGCAAAAAGGCGATGGAATTGACCAAAGGGTGGATCACCGAGTGGATCGACGATCCCAACTTATTGCGCCGAATGGTCCTTCGCAACACGTTTTTGGCGATTATAAATACATGTTTGAATTTTTTAGTTAATCATCAGATTTTTGTCTAATTTTCATTATTATTTAGTTTTTAAGTTTGAGAGCTTAGAACTGAGTTTGGAGACAAATATTTCCTTAGCTTTGAAGATTTGAAGATTTCCATTTCTGAAAAGTTGGAAACGGGTGTTGAAGATTCTTCATCATAGACCTTGGTAAAGATGAAATTAATCTTAACAAGTTGATGGAAACAAAATTTGGTAACGATTTCTATCTTTTTATGATGTCTAGCTAAAACCCCAATTCTTGGGGTGTGATTATGGGTTGATTTAGCTGCTGGGTATTGTTAATTGATAGTGTAAATGTTGTTTAAAAGTGATTTCATTCAGTAATTGTGGCTTAATCTAAAGGGTTGTAGTTGCAAATGCAACTCTACCTTCGTGTTTTTAGCTTGCTCGAGAGAGAGGTTTTAAAACCAAGATTACTGATTTGATGGTCTGTGAGTATTGGGTTGTCATGGGTTCTATTCGAGAGAGTGAATCTTAAACCCTTTTCCACACATTCAGCTTGAGAGATTGAATGGACTAAAGCGTATGATGTTCTTAATTGTTGCTTATTGGTGTTCAAGAGAAACCAATTTGATTCGAGGTAAATTGTTCGAGGGAAAGTTTATCCCCACTAAAGTCTAGCTTATTCTTTGATTTACAACTATTCACTACTAATTGCAATATGTCACTTGTCTACCTTATCTCATAATCTAATCACATCCCAACAACCCGTCTCTATACTTGCTCTTTTCGTGTTATTTACTGTTGTAGTTGATAATTACAATCAAAACCCCCCTGTTATTTGACAATTGTGTCACCCCAAACTTGAACCATGCTTTTATTCATAAATGTTTTTACCTATGATTGACTTGAATATATTCGTACTTGGCTCTTAATTCTCAAATACGTACCACTCCCTGTGAGATTCAACCACAACTCACTTAGTTGGGTTATATTACTGACTAACTATCGTTGACACTTAGAATGGGAAGAAGTTTCCTGATATGTGAAATCAACTCCTCCAAGTTTATCAAATCGCATCACCCCCTTCATAGGTGGTACTTTCATGAAGGCCCAATAATCTATCTCAAAATCTAATTCCCTTCTCCTTACATCTTCATAGGACTTCTGTCTAAAGTCTATCTCTGATGAGCTGAACTTTTCCCATAGCATCACGTACCAAATCTGGCCCAATCAAGGCTTCTTTACCTATTCATCCACCTTAGGAACACATAAGCGACCATCTCCGCCTTGGGAAAAAACCTCAACTTTCTTTTGATGAACTGCACCTCCCAACTGAGGCAGTATAGGATCACTGTCTTGTTGTTTTTTTCCTTAACTTTCGTTACCAATGAAAACTATTTTGGATTATCACACAACCATATGATGTGTCCATAAGACTAACTCCTAAGCGAGCAACCGATGAACTTCTTTTGCTAATTCCTTCCCTTTTTCTGTCAACATGTGGTACACTACCATCTAGAGATCATCTTTCTGGCCTTAAGGTAAGAGATAAATAGACTTATAGGCAGTGAGCTACTACCCTCAAATTCTAAGACTAGCTCATTTTGAAACTGAAACCGATCGATCCTCATTCTATGATCGACTAAGGCATAATAGGAATGTAACCAATCGATGCCTAGAATGATATCCAAATCTACCATTTGTAACTCTACAAGATCTGTTGAGGTGACTTTCTAAGAGACAGTGACAGGGCAATTTAAGTATACCCGTCTAGTTATAACTGGCTCACTAACTAGAGTAGAGACTGAGAAGGGTTCTCATAGAGTATCTCGACTAACACCTAAGAATACTGCTATAAAGAGAGTTACAAAGGAAAGAGTCGCCCCTGGATCTAACAATGCAACAACATCTAAAAGAAATACTTGTAATGTACTAGTGACCACATTAGGAGAATCTTCCTTGTCCTAGCGAGCATGGAGATCATAGAACATGCCCTTGCACTGTCTGCCACTCGTACTTGATGACACACCCTACTGAGTTGGGTGACCTGCTGGTGCTGTTGGGACTGTAGACTGAGCCTTACTATTGCTACCCGTTGCCTCTGTTTGGCACAAGGGAAATTCTTCAACCTATGACCAGACTGACCACACCCAAAGCATCCTTCCTTGCCTGCAAGACACTCTCCCGGATAGTTCTTACCACATTTTTGACAAGTTGGGTAGGTCCTATTTCCCGAAACCCTCTCCTGATACTTAGAGCTTAGTGCCCTACTATTCTGCTCCTGTCAAAACTGTGAGTGATTTCCACCACCCGATTTCTGCTGAGAGTACTTATAGTTCCCTGCTCTAGCTTTCTTTTTGTCCCTAGATATTTCCTTACGCTTATCTCCCTCAACCTGCTGAGCATAAGTCATGAGCCCAGAGGTTGTCATATTCTCTAACAACATAGCATTCTTGCACTCTGTCTTCACTAAGTCAGATACTCTAAACAAAAACTTAGTCATCTGTGTCGTTGGATCAACAACCATATGTGGAGCACATCTGGAGAGCTGAGTGAACTTAAGTTCATACTCTTTAGCCTCCCTCAGTTCTCTTGGGAAGAACCTATCCAGAAAAGATCCAGTAAAACACTCCCAAGTCATAGGAGCTACATCCGCACCCCTATTTTCTTTCCACTGAGTAAACCAAATGTGAGCCACATCCTTAAGCTTGTAGGATACCAACTCTAACCTATCATTTCCAATCACTTGCATCACTCCAAAGATCTTTTTAACCTCATCGATGAAGTTATGTCGGTCCTCACCAACTTGCAACTCTAGAAACTCAGGTAGATTCATCCTAACAAAATCTCCAACTCTAGCTGCTGATAATCCACCATTACTATTAGTATGAACTGGAACCTGCTGATTGTTCTGATTAGATACACTCTGCGCCAAGAGCTGAATCGCATTCTGAAACTCTGCATTGGAAACCTCATGGTCTGGAACTAGAGGAACTGCATTAGCGTTTCGTGCATTAGCTTTCCTTGGGTAAGCTCTACGATGAGGCATGATCTGAAACACATAACGTCAAATTAGAAATGAGAAGTTGGATCATACCTTACGCACGATAAGAGTAGCAAAAAAAGTGAAGTTTTCCTAAAACACTTCGTAGCCTCCCTCTCATTAGATGAGGTGCACTTCACACCCATGAAAAGGACTGTACTTAGTGTGGCTTCGAGACAACCTAGGACTCTTACACCTAATTCTCTAATACCTAGTTTGTCAAGCCCCGAGGCTACCCCCTTGATGTAAATGCGAGACCTAGGATCACGAGTGACCCCAAGCTAACCTTGGGCTGGTATATCATAAGCAAAATTGAATATATCTATAAAGGATAAACTAATGCCGAAGCTAAATCATGAGATAACTAATAATAGGGAATACCTAAAACTAGTATGAATGTTAATAAATAGGGAATAAGAGTTTAATGATACTGGACAATAACTCAAAACAAAATTTGAATCTAAAACTATGTCTGAAAAAGCCTCTAACCGACTAGAGTTGTTGGTACATGTCCCCAGCTTGCTCTAGCGAAATCTGAAGCTAAAACGGAAGACTTAATATAAAAACATGTCTATTGTCCTCAAAGTATGAGGATTCACCACTGATGCATCATAGTATGGATCAAGAACCTATCTACGCATGATCTGAATGCTAAGGACCTGAACCTACATCATCAAAAAGATGTAACACAGAGTATGCCTTAGTACTTGGAAGGTAGTGCGCATGCATGATATGATAAAAGCTGAACAAACATATAAGTTAAACAAAGCTTAACTGATCAATAATATAATCAGAACATGATGGAAATTCTGATATAAACTGAAAAGAACTGAACTGAATGCAATGACTAAGTACATAACATTCTAAGACTGAATACTGAATTATAACTAAAAACCTGGTCAAATGCACTAGAGTCTGATTGTGGGAGCTACTAGTAACCGACGTAACCACCACGTGAGCTAACCGTGGTGTCCGATGTATACATAATGAGTCCTTGATTTGGTCTCACTTGGGGCTTTGTTTTGATAGTTTTAGTGTCCTCAAATGCCTAATTTATGCTATAAACTAATGTTAAAGCCTTGATTTTCAGGTATGTTGATTAAGGAGCAAAGCAAAGACACTAACAGGCAAAAAAAAAAACAAGCTGAAGAAGTGGAGACAGGCAAGCCTAGTTATCGCCAAGACCACTCAGCGTCTCACCGAGTGGCTCTTTAGTCTGCCTAACGTTCTAGTGTGCCAGCCTTGAGGGAAGGAACCAAGTCGATGACATGAAATGGGTAGTCGGCGAATCTCCATCAGTTCTGTGATGACAAAATGGATCGCCGAAAGTTATAGGACTTGAAGATGTTGAGAACCAATGCATTAAAGCGATTGAAGAAAGCAAAGAGACGCCTTACAATTTGTTCTCATTAGGAACCTCTGGTGTTGGATGTAGATTTGGAACTTTAGGATGGACTTCACCGCTTTTATTTTAAAGGGAAAGGAATTTTCTTTATATTTGTAATAAAAAAAAGTGACTAAAGTTGCCTTTTGAGATTCTTCATTTTGGACTTTTTTTTGGCTTTTCTTAAAGTGGTTCCGAATGACCTTGAGGAGCCCCGGCGCAGCACCTTTCTCGCTCGAAGGATCTATTAAAAGAATGTCCCACACCACTCAGCGAACCCGACTTACCTCGCCTAATTGCCTTTATTGGCTAATTTTTGGCAACTATAAATTAAATTTTGAACTATAAAATGTAAATTTGAAGCTGGCTATAATCTAGAATAGTTTTCTTTGAAGTTTGAGAGTTTCCCAGCAGACTTGAAGGCTTTTTGAGACTCAATTAGGAGATTTTGCAAGTGGATTGCTAATTTTCTTCAATTTGTCACATTGTAAAGGCTTGAATACTCTTATCCAGTTGATGGCTAATTGATTTGGTAACTCTTTTTACCTTTTGATGAGGTTTGGCTAAAACCCCAATTCTTGGGGTATGATCATGTGATTATGGGTTGAATTAGCTAATGGGTATTGCTAATAACTAGTTTAAATGCTATATTGGAGTGGGTTTAATCATTAGCTGAGGTTTAATTTATAATTGAAGTTGCAAATGCAGTTTTAATGTTGTGTTTTTAGCTTGCTTGAGAGAGAAGTTTCTGGACTAAGACTTGTGATTAATGGTTTGTAGGTATTGGGTTGATATGGGTTCAGCTCGACCGAGTGAATCCTAAATCCAATCCCACCCATCTAGTTTGAGAAAGTGGATGAATTAAGGTGTGGGTTGTTCTTTATTGCTATGCTTGTTGATGTTCCAAAGAAATCGCTTAAAGCGGGATAGTTGTTCGAGAGAAAGCTATTTCACTCATAGTCTAGCCTACCAACTGATATTTAGCTATGTATTAGTAGTTATAATTACCCATATAGTGAAATTTTCCTATAATCAATGACATCCTGAGAATCATCTCCGTATTATTATTTAAGTTTTGTGTGAGTACTTTTTAGTTGATAATTGCAAAAAAAAACCCGCCATCTGGCATTCGTGTCACCCCTTTTAATTTGTTTCATGTCTTTTTTGATAATGTCTATTCCTATAGCTAGTTAGATCACATTTTTACTTCTTAATTGAATTTGAACACGTACTGCTCCTTGTGGGTTCGACCCATCTCATTTTTTGGATTTTACACTGCTTAACGATCGTTTGCACCTAGAATTAGATAAGGTGTGTTTGAAATGTTATTAAAAAATGGCACCACTGTCGGGGAGTGTGTTGTTTAAATTCTTCTAGTGAAGTTAAATTGTGATATTTTTTGTTGTAGTTGAATATACTTAGTCTAGTTTTTGGTTTTGAGTTGGTTGTGTTAAACAGAGAAAGAGATGAGCATAAACGGGAGTAGTGGTAGCCAAGTGTTCCACCAAGATGATATTGGAACCTCTATGATGTAAATGACCGAAATGTGAATGACCCAGTTCCATTGGGTGGTGTGGGTGTAACACGTCTACCTCCAACTGAAGGAAACACTATTTTTCACATCACTAGCACAATGCTTCAACTCATACAATTGAAAGGATTATTTGGGGGGGCTAGCTCATGATGATCCCCATGAGAATATTTGGAACTTTGTGCACGTTTATGGTCCGTTCTCATTTAAGAACATATCACAAGAATCAGTCCGTCTCAGGTTGTTCCCATTCTCATTGATAGGTGAAGCCACCAAATGGTTATCTGAGTTACCAAGGGACTCCATCACCTCGTAGGGTGAGCTGATCACAATAGTCCAAGTGAGATTCTTTCCCCCATCGAAGATGATGACACTCAGAGATAGCAACCAAGGTTTTAAATGCTTGGAAGGTGAATCAATTCACGAGACGTGGTTGAGGTTTAAGAAGCCCAACTCATGGACTTCCCAATGAGGTGTTGCTGCAATACTTCTATAGGAACCTTGACTCGGTGAACAAAAGATTTTTTGATCAACTTGTTCTCGGTGGAATAATGCAACAACCCTATTAAGTAGCATCTTAACTTCTTGATTGCATGGGAAAGATCAATAGGGCATGGTACACTCGTGAAGACCAAGTTTCTCGTCTCACTTTTAAAATGACAAAAGAGCAGATAAAAAAAGGATCAAGAGAGAGACCAAAACATGGCCAAAATGATGACCCAACTTGATATCTTGGCTACAAATATCATGGGTGTTGGTACAAAGAGTGGTAATGATGTGGGTGTTGGTGGAGTAAGCCCCGATGAAGGAAAATTTATAGCGTTGTACAATGAGGAAGTAAACTTCCTAGCCAATCTAGGAAGAGGTTATCCTGAAAACTACCCAAGACCGTGTGGAAATAAAGGTTGGAATAGAGATGAGGGCTGGAGAGACCGTGACAGAGATGGTGTGATTGTAATGCCAGTTGGAAAGAAAAAGAGGGTAATAAGGATAGGTACGTCCGTCCCCATGAGCGTCAAAAGCCCAAGGAATCTGAAGGTGGCCGTACAGAAGATATGCTCTCACAGATTCTCAAAAAATTTGAAGGGTCAGACAAATTGTTGAAATAGATGAAAGATGATGACCTCTAACTTAGTCTCTATTAAGCAGCTGGGGACCCAAATGGGTCAAATTTCTTCTCATTTGAATCCAAGACAACAAGGGGGGTTGCTAGTGACACAATGGAAAACCCCAAAAATGAAGACTTTTGTCGTACCACAACGTTAACTATGGCGCTTCTTGGGAGGCAACCCAATTTTTTAATGACTTAGTTTTTTTATTTTGAATAACGGGTGTTGATTATGTACTTTGAAAATTGAAGAGTGTTGGAAAATGGGTTGTTGGCGAGTCAAAGTCTAGTCGGCAACACGCCGAACAGGTCGACTAGCCTCGACTTGGACCACCATTGGAACCACCAAGCCTTAAGGGGAACCCTGTAAAACTCGGCGGGCTAAATGCTTAATCAGCGACTCGCCGAACGCAACTTTGTCCGCCGTTTGAATCCCCAAAATTGAAAGAGGTCTTGTAAAACTTGGTGAGATAAATACCACTCGGTGGATCGCCGAGTTGTTCGACGAGCACGACTTACTCCGCCGAGTGTGCCGCGAACTGAAAGGTTTTAAAGGCCAAACGGTTTAAAATTTCAAAATCCTTCATCTTCTCACATTTCTAAATCTCGTACCTTATCATCCAAACTTTAAATCATTCATAATTTATTGTTTTACCCGCTTTTGTGTGAAATTGACCTTCAAAATGGTGGAACTTTTTCGCCTAGCTATTCAAACTCGAAATTCAGCATAAAAGTTGGTTTTCCAAACCCCATTCTTTAATATTGTAGTTGAAATCGAATGCAATAAGTAAAATGGTTGTTTTTGTATGTTGGGTAATTTTTATAATTATGTTTAAGTGTTGTATTGCTCGGATTAAATTTAAATGTGTACCAAAGTGCTTTAAAGTGATTGATTTCCGTATTCTTGCTTGTAAAATTGAGTTTAAATTGTTGGATTGCGGTGTAATTTTAATGGGTCTAGTGGGGAGAATTCTAAGTAATCCCAAATTGTGCCAAATGACGTAATTTGCCCACTGATGGACCGTTTGACGTCATTCTTAAGGGAAAAAGTCATCAAATGGCAATTTTTGGCCAAATCTGGGGAAGTGTGAGAACCCCGAGGGCATGGGTAGTGTGGGTCTAGTGTTAATTGAATGGTTTATGTGTTCGATTTTGAAGTCGGGGACTGCGGGCTTGATTTTGAAGCTTGGGGTTAAGAACTTGCACGTTGGGCTATTTGGCGAGCTACGTTGATCTCGCTGAGCGGTTTAGCGGTTCGCCAAAGTCCCCTTCATGTCACCCTTGATTTCAAATCTTGGTTGAGTTTGTTTTGTAACTTTCAACGAAATGCCTTAGCTCGCCGAGTTCACTTGCTGACTCGCTGACTCGCTGAAAGGACTTCTTGATTGCCCTTTTTGCGCCTCTAACCCTTAAAATACACTGTAATTTTCAGTGGGCTATGCCTAGCTTACCGATTGGTGTCAGCGAATCACCGAATTGCTCTGAACAATGCCGACCTATCTTGATTCTAGAATTTTTTCGTGCTGGTACTTTCAGCGAACCTGATCTGGCTCACCTAAGTTACTGACAACTCACCGACTGGTTCGGAGAGTCTTTCTGAAACTAATTTTCTGCATTTTTCTTTAACTTTTTCAAACATTTCTCTATGTGTTATGCAGATATGGCTAGACCCAAAGTTTTGGGAAGAGACATGTTGCCCCGCAAGTGGGCAAGATGAGTCACTATAAATGAGGATGCAGTTGAATCCAAGGCAAATGTGTCCAAACTCCCTAAAAAGGGAGGAGTAGGCAAATGATAGAGCAAGGCGCCAGTGGTAGAGTCACCAGAGGTCAGCTCCAATAGTGAGGGATTCTGTAAGACTCACCTCACCTCATCAGAAAATGAGGGAGATTCCCATGATTCTCAGTCTTCTAGCTTTGAGCCTGAAGATGACAAGCTTCTACATGCTCGGAGAGTAGAACTTTGCTCCAAGGGGATGCATGATCCGTGTGCCTCAAACTCCTCTTCCTCCCCTAACTTTAACTTAGATTGTGGTCCCATTGCCACCTGTAGAGGGTCTTCATCCCCGGTCTCTTAACAGACTAAAGGTCGAAGAACTAAGGACTATCATTGAGGAGAAGAGGTTTTCCACAGATGGTGTGGTGGACAGGTATCCGGAGATATGGAGAATCCTCAAGTCTCACAAATTCTAGATTTTCACTAAACCCCGGGGTCCCTACATTCCTAATTGTGTCTGGGAGTTCTACTTGGCCTACGGAGACTTGGTACCACAAGGGAAAAGGCAGGCCAGTGTATTCAAACTAGTGGATTAAGTAGTTGTCCGGGGGAAGAAGGTTAAATGTGATAGTGAGGATATAAATATCGTCTTGGGATGCACTTATAACTTCGCGGATGCCTACTAAAGTATGATTAACACAACGACGTTGGAGGAATTAAAAAGTTGGCTGGCTTGTCTTCTTTCTTATAGTACCCTTAGGTAGATTAAGGTTGGAGTGCCAATAGAGAAGAATGATCTCAATGTTGCGGAAATGTATTGGTTTGGGTTTATTAGTAGTACAATCATGCCATCCTAGAACGAGTCTATCCTCCGCCAAAAATAGGCAGCCTGTTTTGGATCCATTATTGCTGGAAGTGCCTCAATTTAGGTGCAATCATTGGGCATGAGATGGTTATGAGAGCCAAGCAGCTAGACATCTCTCCCCCTTTCCGGTGTTGATCACCAAGCTGTGCACACGGGCCCATGTTCCCCGAGATGAGAAGACAGATGTGGAAGTGACTCCCACCTCTTTTATTGGCATCTGGTGTATTGAGGACAATTACTAGAAGGATGAGGCTGAGAGAAGGAGGGCGGACCCGGTGGAAACATCCCCGGTGGTTAATATTGAGACATTACCTACCGAGGTAATATTGCCTATTCTGGGCACTGGGCCTTTAGGTATTTCTAGCTCTGCTCCCTCTATGACTTCGAGTTCTTCTGCTGCTCCTTCGCCCCCTTGATCTATTGTTGGTTCTACTGCCTGCAGGATTCTAATCACCCAGGCCATGCTTCTCAAGATGGGGCACCGAACCCATTTTGCCGATATGCGGGCTTCCTGGCCAGTGGCTAAGGTTCCCTGGATTATTGAGAGAGCCATTACTGCTGAACTGACATCTCTCAAGGATTCCATTGATGCTCTGACAACGAGAGTAGAGGTTTGCAACAGAGGGCAGGGTGTTACTGAGGCGGTGACAGCTTTGAAAGTCGATGTTTCTGAGCTGAGGAAGGATGTGGACCATCTGAAGTCCACATACTTCACATCGCTATTTGGGACGGTGGAGATTCTAGATGATCTAAGTGTTGAGGTTCCATCCTGTGCTGAGTTACCTTCGGTTACCACCGAAGATGATACTAGGGTTGATGTTGCTGCTGCTGAGTCCAAGGGTGAGACAGATGAGGAGCAACTTGAGGTGCGAGATAAGGTTGTTTATGAGGACCTGCATGATCTAGAGGGTGCCATGTTTGAGACAGCTAGACATGCCTCCTTGAGAGATATTTCTATTTAAAGCTCTAGTGGAGGCAAGGATGACGAAACATCGGGAACTGATACCTATCCTCAGAGTGAGACCTCGGGTACTGATGCCCCGACAGATGGAGCGACTGCGATGCAAATGTCACCCCAGGCTTAGCCTGGCAGGATGATTTAACCCTTTCTCTCTCTTATTTTGTAATACTTTGTTCTTGTTTTAGTTGCATTTGAGGACAACTTCTTCTTTTCTTTGGGTGAGGTGAGGTATTTATCACACTTCACGAGGAGGACCACGGGTCGTGGTCCTCACCACGGTTCGTGAAGGTGGCTCGTCACACCTGGGTGTGGTCATTAAGTGAAGGTTAGTTTAGTCTTTTCCTATTTTAGTCCATTTAAAGTGAGGTCATTTTGGGTATTTTTAGGGGTACTATATAAGTTATTTTAAGTCCAAATTCACCCAAAATAAGTCATTATACTCAAATACCCAATTAATCAAACCAAAAGTTATCTTTCTCTCAATATTTTTCTCTCTAGAAGTTCCTAAAGAAGAAGAAGAAGAAGTGGAGGCTAGGGCTTGAAGAACCAAGGTCTTTCTTCTCAAATTTAGGGGAAAAATCCATTAAGGTATGCTAGCTTTACATCTATGGGTATTTTTCACCCATATAGTCCCTTCAAAACTTGATTTCAAGCTTTCAATTTCCCCAAAAACCTAAGGTTTCAATCTAAGTCATGGGCTCTCTTTCAAAACATCTTCAATTGTTTATTTATGGAATATTATGGTTGATCATGATGGATTATGGTTGATTTGATGATTAATTGATGATTTATGATAAAATCACCCCAAGAACCCATGATGGATTAGCTTATGATTCACCTAGTAAGTGAAGATCCTATGACTATTGTGCAATTGTGGTATTTTTGTAAGATCATTCTCCCTATACCCTTACACATGACTATGTATGAAATGTCTATGACTATGATAGTATTGTCGTGTTGAATGAAAGGCTATTCTCATTAACACACTATGAATATGATGTGAAAGGTTTACTCACATATTGATGATTCTGAGGTTGAAATGACATTCCCACCTAATGAATTTATGAGCTATTATGAAACAATGTTGATTTGAGTTCCTAGTGCATTCTTTCATTAACATGAGCTTAAGTAAACACTTAATATGAATTTTAAAGGGAATTATTCTTAGCACCAAGTGGATATGAATATGAGATTGAAGATTTTACGTTAGAAAGTCTGGTTTCCCAAAGTAAGTTATCTCATGATATGGAAACCTTTTACGTTAGAAAGTCCGGGTTTCTAGTAGCAATTTCTTTATCCCATAACTATGTGCCCACATAGCTCTTTAGTTAGTGGATCCACCTAAAAGCTAATATGTTAGTTTTACCTTAGGCAAGTAGGACACCCCTTTTCAGTGTGGGGGTAAGACACCGGATTCCATGTAACTCACATGGTCTATGTCGGTTAAGGCTGTATTTCCCTATATGATAAGAATATGAATTATGACAAGAATATGGACTATAACTATGACTTCTCAAGAAGTACTACTTAGTATGAGTGGGGGTATGGGACTCCATTTATGCATTGCACAAGTAGGATTTAAGAGTGGTTGTGGTAAGGTTCTCTTATGCTATGAAGACTTAGCAATTATGCATGTATGGTATATATTGTTGTTAAGGATGACTTTACTTGCCACAAGTTATGAATATGAATACTTCCTTGTCCTTGAATGTTGGCTAATGGTGAGGTCAAGGTATGATATGTATGATGTTGGTGACCTAAAAGTGGTACTTAGTCATAGGTAGGATTATGGGATCTGACGTAGGCATTGCAAAAGTATAGCTTTGGGTTACTTATGATATGGTGTGACTTATGTTTCTTCACAAATGTGCATGATGGCGGTTAAACTTGATAAATGCATGGTTTTAACTAAATATCTCTTTTATGCATGTTTTAAGGATTTTTATGCGTGGCTTCCATACTTAGTACAATATTTGTGCTAACCCATATTTTCTACATTTTTCTATAAGTGCAGGTCCCGGTCATTGAAGTTGCTTCTCTTTGGTTAAAGGTTTGGATTGATTCTCTCCTTGCCTTGGTGAGTCCTCATGGTTCAAGGTCAAGAGCTATTCTCTTTGGTTTCCTTTCATATGTTCTACTTAGAGATTTTATTTTAAAGGGTTATGACCTTGTTGATATTCTATTGTAGTAGATGGTTCATTGAGATAATGTTTAGACTCTTATTTTTGGATATTAATGAAAAGACTTCGATTGTAAAAGTTTTGAATTCCGCATCATTTCTATTACCTATGTTTATGATTATGCTAAGGGCTTGTATGAGACTCCTTCGGGGTCGAGTACGCCGTGTTACATCTAGGGGGTACCCCTGGGTCATGACACTACCTCTTTTAATTTTGACTTGTTTTGTGAATATTGGGCTGTGAATATTGTGGTTCATTTATATATCTTGATCTTGTGGATGTTTTAGCTTGTGGCCCATGGATTTGAATGAAAATGGTTTTGAACCAAATTTAAAATTTTGCCACCTCTTTTGTGTGTGATTATTGTTGTTCTTGTGCGAATTTGAATGTGGGTTGTCATCAATACCAATGAGTTGAATAGTGCTCTTAATTGAACCAAATGAATGTGCGGCTACGATGAGGTAAACAAAGTTGCATAGACAATATGTGAACTTTTAGCATCTCGTTGTAACTAGCCGGTTGTTGAGTGAGTCTTTTGTGATGAACATTGCACACTAGCTAGAATGTGTTGAGTCTTGTTCGATATTGGTACCAATACCTTTTGTGATGAGATTACTTTGAACATTATGTGTGATGACACCTAGAATTTGCCTCATTGGTCCGGTTGATTGAGTGATGCAAGCACTAGAAATGATCTTAGGCAATAATTTTGAAGAGATACAATTTGACAATATACCTCTTTGTGGCAAACCTTGTGAGATATGTGAACCTTGCTTGACCCTTACCCTTTTCTTGGAAGAAACTTGAGAAATTATGACCTCTCTTTATCCATCCACCCATAACTTTCATGAAGTATGGTTTGTTTCAATAGCCAACTTAGGCCAAAAGCCTAAGTTAGGGGTGTGGTGAAAGAAGAAGGAAATTCAAGAATTGTAAGAAATCCCTCTTGAGTGATGGTGTTGAAAAAGATGGAACCCCTCCAAGTAAAAAAAGTGAAAAGAAAAAAGGAAATAAAAAAGAAATGGGGTATCCGGTAGTTCATATGAAGTTGAATAATGAGGTGGATTATGAGCATGTTTGAAATGTTAAAGAAAAGGAAGAAAGTGATGTTCAGACCATACTTCATGAAGGTAGAAGCCACTAATCCTAGTTGAACATACCTCTCCACTCTACCCTATTACAAGCCTTGAAAAGACCTTTGTGATCTTGAGTGAGCTAAAACATATGTTGATTGGAAAATAAGGGCAAACCTATGGGTGAAGTCATGCATGTGTTCATCTTTGTGAGTGTGAGAGTTGAATGTGATTCTAGAACTTTAAATTGTTGAAGCATTTTGTGTGAAAATGGAATAATCTTTGTTGTGAGGGCTTTTGAGTACCTTTGTTGAGCTGGAACTTGCATTTGAAGCAAGTATTGTGAACTTGAGCATCTTTGATAATGGTGAGTGACAATTTCAATCTCTGAGTCCACAACTTATCATTTTATGATTAATTTGAACCTTGTTATGTGCATTCATATTGAGTCTTATGCAGTACTATTTGAGACATCCTTAGTAAACTACTGAACTTGAGTTTTACTTGAGGACAAGCAAAAGTTTAAGTTAGGGGTGTTGATGAGTCCTACATTTGGACTCATTTGGGGCTTTTTTTGATAGTTTTAGTGTCCTCAAATGCCTAATTTATGTTATAAATTGATGTTAAAGCCTTGATTTTCAGGTATGTGGATTAAGGAGCAAAGAAAGGACACTAACAGGGAAAAAGGAACAAAACAAGCTGAAGAAGTGTCGAAAAGCGAGCCTGGTGATCACCAAGACCACTCGTCGACTCACCAAATGGCTCTTTAGTCTGCCTAAAGTTCCACTGTGCCAGCCTTGAGGGAAGGAACCAAGTCAGCGACATAAAATGGGCAGTCGGCGAATCGCCCATCTGTTCCGCGATGACAAGATGGATCACCCAAAGTTACAGGACTTGAGGATGTTGAGAACCAATGCTTAACGACGATAGAAGAAAGCAAAGGGCGGTTCGCCGAACCATTCAACGAACCCGACTTACCTCACCTAATGGCCTTTCATGGCTTATTTTTGGCAACTATAAATTGAATTTTGAACTGTAAATTGGAATCTGGCTACCATCTAGAATAGTTTTCTTTGAAATTTGACAGTTTCCTAGCAGATTTGAAGGCTTTTAGAGACTCAATTCAAAGATTTTGCAAGTGGGTTACTTATTTTTTTCAATTTGTAACATTGTAAAGGCTTGAATACTCTTATCTAGTTGATGGCTAATCGATTTGGTAACTGTTTTTACCTTTTTATGATGTTTGGCTAAAACCAATTCTTGGGGTGTGATCATGTGATTATGGGTTGAATTAGTTTATGGGTATTGTTAATTGCTAGTTTAAATACTATATTGAAGTGGGTTTAATCATTAGGTGAGGTTTAATTTATAATTGAAGTTGCAAATCCAGTTCTAATGTTTTGTTCTTAGCTTGCTTGAGAGAGAAGTTTCTGGACTAAGGCTTGTGATTAATGGTTTTAGGTATTGGGTTGATATAGGTTCAGCTCAAGAGAGTGAATCCTAAACCCAATCCTACCCATCTAGCTTGAGAGAGTGGATGAATTAAGGTGTGGACTGTTCTTAATTTCTTTGATTGTTGATGTTTGAAAGAAATCGCTTGAAGTGGGATGGTTGTTCGAGAGAAAGCTATTTCACTCATTGTGTAGCCTACCCAATGATATTTAGTTATGTACTAGTAGTTACAATTACCCATATAGTTAAATTTGCTTATAATCGATCACATTCTGAAAATTACTCTCCGTATTGTTATTTCAGTTATGTGTGACTGCTTTGTAGCTGATAATTGCATACAAAAACACCACATGTGTCACCCCTTTTAATTTGTTTAATGTCTTTTGCGATAATGTCTATTCCTATAGCTAGTTAGATCACGTTTGTACTTCTTAATTGAATTTGAACATGTACCCTCCTTGTTGGTTCGACCACACCTCATTTGTTAGGTTTTACACTGCCTAACGATCGTTTGCTCATAGAATTCGATGACGTGTGTTTGAAACATTAATAAATACACTACATCGAATGGCCCGATATACCTTGCCATGGGTATAAAGACATGACTGGGATGATCACTAAAACTGATGCTCGCAGAAGGGACATAACCTATGAGGGAACATAGATCTGGGACTATGAGGGTACGTTGAAACCCTAGTCGACTCGGTGCTAAGCCTACTCCCAACTGAATATGTAGATTATACATTTTGACTGAAGTAATTAATAGCTCGAAATAATGACATTCAAATCTGAGAATGTAATAATTATATACTTATATTGTGACATTCAAAATCTGAAGCATGTATATCTGTTTAACTGACCTAGCATGTGTAATTCATGAATTAAGAGAATCTACACAACTAGGGTACTGCGTTTCATGCAAAAAACTAAACAACAATTCTACAAAAACATGATAACCTGATTAGGAATAGTCTAACAGCTAAATCACAACCAATAACTATGGTTTTAAAAACCCTAGGTATAGAAATCAAGAATCTAACTTAATTCAAGGGACCTAGTGGATGAAAGGAATCAACCAGTGAAATCCCACATACGTGGTGATGAAATCTACGTAGAAATCCTTTGGATTTCGAGGCTGAACCCTGAATAACATTGCTGCTTGTTCTTGGGAGGTTTGGTAGACTTGTCCTCTTCTTTTTACTCCAAGTTTGGTTGATTTTTAGAGATTAAGGGTTTTAGGTAAGTCTGTCTATGTTATTAGGCTTAGACTGAGTAAAACAACGTAATTTAGGCATTAAATGACGTAGTTTAAGGGCCCCACCGCATAGGAAAAAACCTAAATGACTCTTACTTAAAAGTTCACGAAGGCCATTCACGAAGGGACCTACGGACCATCGGTTGACCGATAAATCGTAGGTAGCTGTCATCGGTAAAATTTGAAAATGTAAAAATTATATACTGATAATGGGACATTTGAAAACTGAAGCATTTATATATGTTTAACTGACCTAGCTTGTGTAATTCATGAACTAAAAGAATATACACAACTAGGGTTCTGAGTTTCATCCAAAGAACTAAGCAACGATTCCACAAAAAAACATGATAACCTAATTAGGAATAGTCTAACAGCTAAATCACAACAAGTATCTAAGGTTTTAGAAACCCTAGGTCTAAGAAAGATATAAGAATCAAGAATCTGACTGAATTCTATGGACACAGTGGATGAAAGGAATCCACCAGTGAAATCCCACATACTTGGTGATGAAATCTACGGTGAAATCCTTTGATTTCGAAGCTAAACCTTGAATAACACTGCTGCTTGTTCTTGGGACTTGTCGACTTTTTCTCTTCTTTTTACTCCAAGTTTGGATGATTTTTGGAGATTAAGGTGTAACGACTCGGAAAGTGATAGGTTGAACTAGAGCCTCATTGTGTGGGTAAGTGTGACCTTAAGTTGATGTCTAGGCTATTTTAGACCTAATGTGGGCAAGAAAGAAGCCTAGGGGTGCTAGCAAGGGCCTTAGCTAGTAAGTTTGAGTTAAAGAACCCTTGTTCTTTTGTGGACCTCTTGGCAATGGGGCTGCTTGATCGCCGAAGGGGTTGGGTGAGTTTCCCTTGGGCTCGCCTAGTGGACTGCCCCATTAGCCTAGGTGCTAGACCAAAGAGCGAGCTAAGTCCAAGATCGCCAACAAGCTTGGCGTGTCGCCCATTAACCCCTCTAGTTCACCAAGTGGGCTGCCCAATTAATGAGCTCATTGGAAATTTGGGTGAGCCAAGGGTGCACTTGGCGAGTCTAAGGGTCCAGGGCGAGCTTAGACGGGCAAGGTGCAAAATTTTAAGTTAGAACTTTAGGTGTCCTTAGTTCTTTTCCAAAGTTGAGTCCTCATTATTCTATTCCTTTCCTAGCAACTATAAGACCTTTTTTAGACTTAAATCATTTCAATTAAGTTACTCCAAATATAATTAAAAGAAGACCCATTTACTCTCAAGTTTTCTCTCTCTAAACTCAAGAAAGAAGAAGGGAGCCATTGAAGCTGGGATTTGGATTCAAGGCGTTTCTTCATCAAATTTCTTGGGGAATCTTACCAAAGGTATGGTGATCCTTCATCTAGGGTTAGCTTTCACCCTAGAGTCAATCTCAAAGAAGTTTTCAAAGTTTTCAAGTTCATGAAAAAAAAACCTAGGGTTTTACTCAATCTCATGGATTCTTTCTTCAAACAATTTCAAATGGTTACTAATGTCATATATTGATTGTAATGGTGTTTAATTGATGAATTATGATGAAAATACACTATGAACCCATGGTTTCTCTCAATTCCTAAATTGTGCCTTTATGAAGTGGGTTTGTTGATTGTGAAAGCTTAAGATTGTAATATGTCTAAATGCCTTGGGTTACTGAATTGTATCATCATCTATGCCTTAATCATGGTAAATTGTTGGTGTGTTGATGATTTGAGATTCATGTCCATGAAGGCAAGTTATGGCTAAATTACTTGTTGAAGTAGAATTGTGCTAGAGATGTTGATCCACTTGAAAGGTGGAAGTGTTTAATTACTATGTATGACTATTATGTGAAGGATATGTATGTGATTTCAATGATAGAATGATGATCATGTATACAATGTAAATGTGTCATTGTTGATAGTATATTCTCAATTGACACTAATGAATGATGGTGGTAGAATGTGAAGGGCTTCTAAGATGTAATGTTTTAAATTGAATTGGTAGGCTTAGGCACCCTTTCTTGTATAATGAATGTGTCTTGACTTGATGAATATGAATCGATAGGCTATGGCATTTCTTTCATATATGAGTAATGAATGTGTCTTGACTTGATGTATATGAATTGATAGGCTTAAGGCAATCTTTTCATAAAAGATCTAATGTAAAGAAGACACTAGAATCGATAGGCTAGTGGCATTCCTTTGTTAATGAGTCAATGTACCATGAATCGATAGGCTTATGGTATTCCTTTCATGAGTATAAGAATGTAATGAGGGACCATGAATCGATAGGATTATGTCATTCTTTTCATATGGACTCTAGAGCTATCCTTGAATGTACTATGTATCGATAGGTTTATAGCGTTCCTTCCTTCGGTAATGATGTATCATGGGTCGATAGGCTTATGGCGTTCTTCCCTAGTACACTAATGTAATGTGAATGTAATGATCTATGGGTATATAGGCTAAGCACCGAGTGGATATGGTTAGATGGAAACTCTCCCAATGTTAGGTTAGAGTTCCAAGGAACATCTTCCTATCTCATAACTATGTGCCCACGTAAGATATTAGCTAGCGGATTCTATCCGAGCTAATGTTACCATTCTACCTTAGGCAAGTGGAACACCTCTTTACGGTGTAGGGCTATATGACACCGGATTCCATGTCTAGCTTGCATGGTATATGTCGGTTAAACGCTTATTCCCATCATGTGAGATGCGCATTATGGTTTCTTAAGAGGTTCTATGAAGTGTAGGTGGTAGTATAGGATGCCATCTATACATTGTGCGAGTAGGCTTTGATAGGGTCACATTGAGTTCTCTAAGTCTTACTGAATAATATAAGGAAGTCCTCTAAATGAAGTAATTGAAGAATGTTGACTCCTAAATACTTAATGTGATATGCATGCTATACTTGGGTTAGATTATGAGTTATTTTCCCTTGTCATGCCTTATGAAATGCTATGTCTCTTATGTATGGATATTGTGTAAAGGTGAAAAGGAAGGGATTGTAAGTTCACTTTTGGTGACCTTAATGTGGTGCCTTGGTATGGATGGTGATATGGGACGCCATCCATGCATTGCACAAGGTGTATCATGAGGGTTACTTAAGGTGAAGGTCTAAGGTGAAGGTAATGGTTTACATGATGATATTGTCTAGATGTGGTATTATGACTTGCATGATGATTATACTTGTATTGTATATCTCTTAAGCTATTGTACATGATATTTCTAAAAAGTGGCATAATGCATGGTTTCAGACCAAAATATCCCTTTTAAAAGCATGTTTTTGCATGGTCATCATATTTAGTGCAATTTTGTGTGCTAACCCATATTTCTCTTATTTTTACTACTAGTGTAGGTTCCAACAAGTGATTGCTTCTAGCTAGAATTGAAGTGCTTGGCTGAGTTTCCCCCAAGACTTGGTATGTCCTCATGGATTCGAGGACAAGAACTCTTATGTTTCATTTCTCCATGTAATAGATATTTAGTAGTTTTTTTTAATTGTAAAGGGCCGTGTCGCTACTTATGTTTTGTTGTTGTGTCGAAGATGGCCATGTGACACTTAGCCTTCCGCTGTGTCTTTTGAAAGATTTTTAAATGATGTTTTTGATAGTATAAATTTAAATATGCTGTAAAATTTGCACTATTTCTATATATCGAATGTTATGAATGCTAAGAGGCTTGTATTAGACCCTTTCGGGGTCGAGTACGCCGTGTCACATCCGGGGTATAGACTCGGGTCGTGACATAAAGGTTCTGGGTAAGTCTGACTAAGTTATTAGGCTTAGATTGAGTTAAACTACATAATTTAGGCATTAAATAACGTAGTTTAAGGGCCCCACCGCATAGGAAAAAGACCTAAATGAGCCTTATTTAAAAGCTGACAAAGGCCATCCACGGAGGGACCTACGAACCGTCGGTTGACCTACAAACCGTAGGTCACGGTCGTCGGTCAAGCTCTTCCTGACAGGGCTTCACTAAAACGAACATAACTTTTTACTTCAAGATGGGATTTTATCAAATTCAGTGGCTATGGAAAGATGATTCAATTATCTTTCAATTTATAGGTCATTAGCCACATAATTCATTTTGTGCTAAATGATATGATTGTTTAAAGTTGACCCAATAGTCAATTCCCTCTAATTGGCTGATGATCCTCACCTACGGTCCGTATGTACAATCAAGGACCGTCCTGGTCTACCGTGGGTTGGGTTAAAGACCATAAATATTTGGTGCCCAACGAAGGACCCCACCTACGGACCGTATGTCATACCATGGACCGTCGGTGGCTTCCGTGGTTCTTGCACCAGGTCTGGAAAACTACATTTTTTCTAATTTTCTCATATTCGAGGTGTTACAATCAATTCTCGGAATGGGATACATATTCTGTATGGTGACCTTGTTAAACTGGCAGTAATCAATACACATTCTAAGGGAACAATCTTTCTTCCTCACAAATAAAACCGGAGCTCCCTAAGGTGAGATACTTGTTCGAATGAAACCCTTTTCAAGAAGATCTCTCAACTACTCTTTTAACTCACTTGCAGTTATTCTATATGGAGGAATATAGATAAGTTCAGTATAAGGAAAAATGTCTATGTGGAAGTCTATTTCTCTCTTAGGAGGGACTTTGGGAAGATCATCTGGAAATACCTCTATATACTCACTCATGACCTGAACTGACTGAATAGGCGGTGTCCCAACACTAGAGTCATTAACTCGGACTAGGTGTAAGATGCACCCCTTAGAGACTAACTTTCTGGCCTTACGGTATGAAATGAAACAACCTTTAGGCAGTTCTCAACTACTCCTCTACTCTAAGACAACTCATTAGGAAGCTAAAACTTGACTACTTGAGTTCTACAGTCAAGTGAGACATATCAAGCATGAAGCTAGTCCATACCTAGAATAATATCAAATTCCACCATGTCTAACTCGACTAGGTCAGCCCTGGTGTCCTTGTGATTGACAGAGATTGCTCTATCATGACAAATTCTCTCTGCTATAATAAACTCAAAAATAGGTGTGTAAACACTAAAGAGCTCAATAAATCATTTGAGAAGAATATCAAACCTCAAAGCTACTTAGGAAGTTAAAAGAGATAGACTCGCACCTTGATCAAGTAATGCATAAACATAAAAAGCAAATAATTTGATCATACCAGGGCAAACATTTGGTGAATTCTCTTTCTCTTGGAGAATGGTTATTAGCAAATGGTTATAGCATACATGAGGTTTGCTCCTCAACCTGTGCATGATGTAGCTCCTCTTAGAGCACTTCTGTCAGCAGGATCCATTGAAGAAGATTGGCCTCTATTGCCCCTATTATCCTTCTTAGGGCAGTGTCTCTTGAAGTGACCCATCTGACCACACTAGAAACAGCCATTGGATCCATTACAACACGCTCCTGGGTGGTTTCTACCACACTTAGCCCATGTAGAGGTTGAGTTAGCCCCTTGTGTCACACTACCTTAAGACTGAGTAGGTCAAGCCTGATGTTCTAGGAGTTCTGGTTTCCTAAATAACCTTTGTTCTATGGCGCAGGTGCACTCGTTGACATTGGAGCAGGTCCTGGTGACCTTTACAGAAACGAGGACTGGGTCACATTCCCTGGTCTTGTGTTGGCCGAATTCTTGATTTAATGTCACAGACCTCTTACTGAGGAACTCCTCTCCATCTTTCACCTTATCTTTCTCAACTTGCTGCATATGGATCATAAGCCTTGCTATGTCCATCCCCCTATCAACATAGCTGCCTTACCTTCCTTACTTGACAAGCAGAATAGCCGCACACAAACATGCTTATTCTGTTTCACAAATAAGAAACCATCTCCGGAGCATAACATGATAGTTGAGTAAACTTGTGGCTGTACTCATGCACACTCAAGGAGTCCTGTTTCAAGTTCAAAAATTCCGTTACCTTTTTTCCCTTATTTCGCGGGGAAAGAGATGCTCCAAGAAGGCACCTTGAAACAATGTGCAACTCAAAAGTGGTGTTCCTTTAGCCCTGCTCTTCTTCCACTGATCGTACCAAATCTTAGAAATACTTTTGAGTTGGTATGAAGCTAACTCCACGTAGTCTGCATCGGCAACACGTATAACCTCAAACACCTTCTAGAGTTCTTCCACAAAGTTCTCCGGATACTTAGTGACATTCGACCCTATGAACTTTGGGGGATTCATGCTCAGGAATTCAAAGATTCTGGATGTATCAACCATGTCCTGACGAACCCCTCTCTATTGAACAAGTTGATTTAGCACCACTAGAATCAACATCCAGATAACATCTCAGAATTGAGCATTTATGACCACTCTCAGAGGGGGTTGCACTTCTGGTGCATTGGGTAACCCTTGATCTTGAGGGTCATCATTTCTCCTTAAACAACAACCTCGAGCAACTCTTCATGATGGCATGATCTGAAAAGATACGTGCAACAGAATTAGAAAGAAACTTTTTATAGAGTAGAACACTGTCGCATGAAAGAGAGTAAGAAGGAAGTAAATTGTTTCCTAAATGTCGTAGCCTCCTAATTATACATATGGCACTTCACACCGATAACAAGGACTCTATCTACATGAGTTCATAAACGCCCTAGGACTCTTAAAATTTGTCCTTTGATACCAAGTTTGTCATGCCCCGATCCTACACCCTGGACGTGGCCGACACTCGAGAACCTACACTAGTCTCCAATAGAACCCTTGGCCTGACTCATTACTCAGTGGAAGACTTACTAAAAAAATAAGAACCTCAACTTTATGTATTTAACTCATAGGGATCTCAATAATAACTCAACTCAGAATGTTGGAAATATTCAAATAATCATTAGAAGGCAACTCAAGTCTCAAAACATTAACAAGGAAAAGGGAAAGAACTCTTCAACTACTACTTTTTATGAAGCCACTAAAATAATAAGATAGATGTCGGTACAAGAACCATGACATCTTACAAAGCTAAAAATGAAAATGTGAAGCCCTCTGAAAAGCAAGGAGGCTCACCAAAGCTAACTGGAATGCAATTGGTATCAACGGATCTTGTATTGATGTCCCTGAACACCTATATCTACATCATAATAAGATGCAAGCCGAATGAAGTCAGTACATTAAATGTATGAACATGTAATGGGAAAGCTGAAACATAAGCAACTGAACTAAAACTCTGGGAAGACATACTCACCTCATCTTAACTTAAATGTGAAAGAAACCCTAAGAGATGCAATCCATAAAGCTTCTAAAATAGTAGATATCAACTCATAATGTATAAAAATACAGTAATTTACTCTTTACTCTTATTTGGGAGATTCTCTAACCGACAATAATCAATATGAGCTATATGATGATACAGTGTGTCACCCACGCTACCACAACTGTTGTATACCTTGTCGGGGTATAAAACACCTCAACTAAGTGGATCTACTATGCTATGCTTAAAATCGATGAGGAATCATATAAAAACTATGATCCTTTACCTATGTTGGCATACATGGTTTATGAGGATTTTGAGTTGTCTGAACTCATCCCTATATCAGTGCTCAATACTACTACGAATATTATATATAACTAACGGTCAAATGTTTAAAAACATAAATCTTTCTCAATTGAGGTAATTACTCAAAAGATCCTCTTAAAAGAGGTAATACTCTGAAACTCCTCTAAACTTGTAAACTAATTTAGAAATCTCTCTTTTAGATGTAAAAGTATGACATACTTAGGAATACTTAGTTCCCTTATACTAATTTTGAAAGATGAAAGTTAACTTTCCTCATTCTCATATTCATATACT
>JAJOOE010009915.1:0-41280 GCA_036250405.1 Solanum raphanifolium | reverse complement strand
AAATCCTCATTTGGACCAAGACAAATATGAATGTTAATCATTACGTCCATCCAATTATTTGGGAGAGAAGAAATAAATATAACTAAAGCTTCTGGATCAAAAACCGATATAAAATAAAAAGTTCATTCTTCTCGTTTCATCTGAAATAATTGAATATATTCTGGTATTGAAGAAGAAGGATCCATTTGGATATCCTTAAATTCCTCATATTTTCTTCTCCCTTCCCTCGTACAAGCTCTTTGATCCCTAAAGATATTTTGAATAGAATTTGGAATATCACTTCTAATAATTTCTGAATCAGAATCAGAATCATTAATGACTATTGTCCTTCGTTGATGAACTCTTCTACGTTGTCGTCTTGCTTGATTGTTAGTATAACTCACAATTGGAGTACTTCGAGTCCGTCTCTGTCCAACCATTTCTAAAATGAGAACAAAAAAAAATTAGAATATTTATTCATAATCATCTAATAGGCGTTATAAACATAGTTGATTTCACGTAATTTTCTTTATCGGCCAAAGTGAGAATATGGTTAAATATTTGAAATTGTATAAAATTTTCATCAAAATCAAAACATTCAGCCTTTTATCTACTCCCGCGGTTCAATGTAGAAAATTCATTAAAACGGGTCACTTCTTTTTACCTAAATTTATGAAGATATCTTTTTTACCCTTTTAAATCCAATCTTTATTAAATATAAATGCAATATTTTGCCTTCTTACCTTTAGAATAAAAGAAAATAATATTTTTTTTTCCAGATATCTATGTTTAAAATGAAGATCTATTATGTATACAAAAAGTGATAAAACTAAAAATAAAATTGTAATGATAAACTAAAAAATAAATAAAAAGATTTGAGCTTTGATACCAACGAAAAAAATTAAATAGTAACATGACCATCAAGTGTACCTATAACCACACCAAAAATTCTTGGCACCTCTTTGACAAATAATAGATCCTCTTCAATGAATGAATATAATATTGTGATGTTTATTTTTTTGTCAAAAACCGTGTATCTTCACCTTTATTTATAGTCGCGAGCTTGGCCATATGGTAAGTAATTTGATCAATTTGATTACTTCTTTATGATATTAGATTTCTTATATCGATTTTTCATAATCATTAATGATTATACTCAAAGAAGACTACCTAATTACACAAACATTTCTATCATAATTACTAATTCTCCCTATAGTTTAAAATAATTATATATTGTCACACTAATTAATAATTTCATACCAGATTGCAAGTCAGATACACCTAGATACATATTTTTTGCTACCAGATTCACTGAACTAGTGTAACACCCCGGACTTTTTTTGAGCTAAGACTCGAACCATTCTTCGTTGTGAGTAAGATTTTACTAAGGAATTTAAAATTTCTTAAGTGTCAAGGTTAGGTCACTAGATATAGCACCTTGAGTTCCAAAAAGAATTAAAGAGAATTCATTCAAGTAATTCCTAAGTTTTTCTAAGTTTTGGGTCAACTTCAAACGACCATAACTTTCAGTACAGTATGATTTAGGAAACTGATAAGATATAAAATGAAAGATCTCTGAGTCCTCTCTCCAACACCACCGAGTTTGCTAATTTTCGAGCTTGTATGAGGGAGATATGCCCTTTTGAAGTTAGGTTGTCCATTTAAGGAAAGTTATCCAAAAATGTGATGGGTATTTTGGTCTTTTTCTTACCCAATCAGATTAAAACGAAATATGGTAATATTTAGGGGTCTAAATTGATTTGGTTCAGCTTTCACAAATTCTAATTACGCTTAGGATTTTAGAAGAAAGTTCAAGAAGAGAAAAGAGGAGAAAAAGTTCAAAGTTCCAAGCATTCGTTCAAGAAATGCAAGATTTCGCCAAGAACCTAGTTCTTTGAGGTATGTAAGCTTCCATAGTGTTGGGTTCGTTCACCCACACGCCAATCATGAGTTTCTTTTGCAAATCTATCCATAAATATTGAGCAATTTAAGTTCTTGATGAGTTATTGACAAGTGTTCTTGATGTTTCATTCTAAATCTTGTTTTGTTGAGGTTTTGAGGAATTCTTGAGATGAAAGTTAGTGATTTGAGGGTTGTTTTGAGTAGATTAGTGTACACTTAGGTTGGTTATTCAAATCTAAGTGAGTGGGGAAGAAACCATTCGAATCTAGGCGAACTAGGGTGAGAAAATGAGCAAAGAAATTCGTCGGGGTTTTCTGGGAATAGACTGGCGCACCGCCCCATCATTGCGCCAGTAGAGAGTATCTGTAGGTAGAGGGTTGGTGCCCTGTGCCACTCAGTGCGCCAGGGTCGCCTGCCCCTACCTTTTCTCCATCGTTTTGTCCGTCTGAGTTCTTTAAAAGGGTTCCTTCAATCCCTGTTGATTCTAAACACTCTAAACTACTTCTAAACACCTAGAAATCATTAATAACATGAATCGTAACTTTGAATTCATAATTCAAATTCAAGGTAGAGTTAAGAGTCAAGTCTTGAGAGTTCTTTCAAATATTTTGAGAAAGTCCCTTTGAGTCCTTTGGAGGAGTCTTCTACAACTTCTAATAACTTGTATCAAGACTCGAGTAAGTGAGTATGAGAATGAGGAGAATGTATTCATGAGTCTACATTATCATCGATATCGTTCATATCATGAATCATAAGTCTTGAATTCATAATTCAAATTCAAGAAAGAGTTAGGAGAATAGTTCAAGAAAGTCTTTGAGTTAAATCGTGAATCCTTTGAGATCAACTATCGATTTGAGCTAAGTTTTGAGGAAGTAAGTATGAGAATGAGAAGAGTCATGTACATGAGTTCTATATTGTTATGTAGACCCTTGAGTCGAGTCGTTCATGCCCATAAATTCCGCATGAACTCCATAAATTGAGTATCTTTGAGAGGAGTAGTATCTTTAAGTTCTAAGTCTTAAGTATTGAGTTCCTAACCCCTTTGAGGTTATATTCCTAGTCATGAGACTATTACGTGTTATCCATGAAGGTCCTTGAGTTGAGTTGTTCATCCCTATAATTCGGCATGAACCCTATGAGTTGAGCATTCTTGAAATGAGTAGTATCATGAAGTCCTTGAGTTGAGTTGTTCTTGCCCATAATTCCGCATGAACCCTTTGAGTCGAGCATTCTCGAGATGAGTAGTATCATTGAGTTCTTGAGTTTTGGAATTGTTGAGTCCCGAGTATTGAGTTCTATGTATGGTTATTAAAAACCTTGAATTGAGTCGTTCACGTCCATAATTCGGCATGAACCCTATTTTGAGAAGTCTTTTACAATCACTTTAAACTTGTTTTGAGACTTGAGCACCTGAGTTTGAGAAAGAGTAGCGTTGAGTTCCTTTTTTTCAAAATGAATATATGGAAACTAAGTATTTCCAAGAGTAAATGTTTTCACATTTAAAAGAGGAGGAAATTGCGACTTCCAAAAGAGTTTTGAGCAGTTTGAGTACCATCTCTTTTAAGAGAAAGATTTTTGAGTAATAATCTCAAAACACAGAAAGAATTATGTTTTTAAACATATGAGCTAGATATATTTCGGGAGTAGTATTGAGCACCGATATGAGGGAGAGTTCTAACAACTCACAGCCCCCATAAACCATGTAGCCAACGTGAGTAGAAAGGGTCATACTTTTTAGATGATTTATTGTTGCTTTTTAGCATAGACTAGTGGATCCACTTAGTAGTAGGTTCTATACCCCGACAAAGTATAGGATAGTTTTGGCAACGTAGGCTAGACGATGTATCATCACATAGCTCATAGTGATGGTTGTCGGTTAGAGAATTTCCCACAGAGTTATATTGTATTTTTATATACAAATTGAGTTATTATTGTATTCTTCAATACATTGAGTTACTATCTATTGTTTCAAAAGCTTTCCATATATTGCATCTTTTATTATTGCTTTATCCAGAGTTGAGTATCTTATTATTTAGTTGAGCCTTATTTCTCTGATTTGAGTTGAACTATGTTTCACTGAGTTGAATATCATGTTATTGAGTTGAGGCCTATTTTCTCTGAGTTGAGTTGAACTATGTTTGAGTGAGTTGAGAAGAAGTAAGTATGTTTCTTTTCCATCAGTTCAAGCTTATGTTTATGCTTTAGAATTCTCCTTACATGCTCGTACATTCCATATACTGAGCCATTTGGCTTGCATCGTTTCATGATGCAGATACAGGTACTCAGGATCATCAACAAGCGTTTCGTTGAGGTCACATGATATTCCAGTCAGCTTTGGTGAGCCTTCTTATATTCCGGAGGACTTCACCTTTATCTTACATTTAGTAGTTTTGATATGTCGTGGGTCTTGTCTATATATACTTCTGCAATAGTAGAGGCTTCATAAATAGACAGAGTTGAAGAGTTTTTGTATTTACTTTTATTTCGAGTATTGTACAAACTTTTAAAAAGGTTGAGTATTTGAGTTTATTGAAATTATTTCAGTTTTAAGCTTTTGTATGCTTGAGTTAGTCTTCCGCTTGTAGCCAGCTAGGATGAGGGTTCGCTTGGGGACCAACAATGGTTTTCGAGTGCCGGCCACATCCAGGGTGTAGGCTCGAGTCGTGACAAATAAGGAGAGAGACGAGTGAAATTTTTCTATGTATTCCACATTCATGTGAATTACACTAGATACATGCCTCTAACACTAGTTATATGTATCAGGGATACCAGATACGCGAGCGAGATAGCAGAGTGATGACGAGAAAAGAGAGAGGTGAGCGAGATTTGTTGTATGTATCCCAGATACATTTGAATCCACTCGGATACAATGTACCTAGACAAATTACATCTAATTTCGTCCTCATGTATCCAACATACATGTATCTGGACGCACCATATATATGTATCTCAAGTCCAAAATCTGATATAATTCATAATATTGCAAACTAGCGTATATCCAAATAATTAGCTCCTAAACTGATGAGATTTCTCTATGTTACCCTTTACTTAATAGAGATGTAGAAAACAGATCTCATCAATTTATATGAAACATCACTAATTCAAGTTATATTTTAATAAACAACCCATTTATCATTTTAAATTGCTTCATAAGGATGTTTAAGAAATCAAAATTTTATATTGAACAAAATTAAATATCAAACAAAATTCACTGATAAACCATCTTATTTGGCTTTGTTAATTATATTTTAAATAAGTAATAAATCAACAATTAATATCGTATTAAATTCACGTTTTATTAATATCAAATCATTTATAGGGATTTTATAATATATATGCCATAAAATGTCATTTAAGCGTATTTCTGAAGCTTTCTTCATAAGTTTGTATTTTTCTTTATTTAATAACTTAATAAGGAGTAATTTTCTTTATTAATTTTATCATTAAAGTTAGTTAAATTTGAGAATCCAGAATTTTAAGGTTGTGACTATTGAACTTTCAAAGTGTCCTTTTTGATTTGGAGGTTGTGGAAGAAGAGAATTCAATTGGGGAAGTGCTTGTAAGACACCAGATATGTGATGAAGTGCTATGTAAATGTTGTGATGAGAATGAGAGGGGAAACAATTGAACATTTATTCATTAAGTGTCCAATTGCTAATAGGCTAAGGGGCAAATTTGCAGCTGCAGGGGGAATTAATGGTCCTTTTTTGCAATTAAGGGATTCTGTAATGAAATGGTTGAATGCAGAAAGAACATCTAAGTTACAAATACTCTTCAATGCAGTTCCTTTATTTATCTTATGGAAGATTTGGAAGAGGAGAAACACCACTAATCATGAAGGAAGAATGACATATGTGGCCTGTGGTATGGAAATAGAAATAAACAGAAATTTGTTTCCGTTAGCCAAGTATAACTACCCTTGGCTAAAAAAATTACCAACATCTTGGCCTGGGTTGGTAAATTTCTTTGAGGAGTACACTCTCACTCTTGGTTGCAGAACAATAGTGTCGAATCCTCCAGAGATGAGGTCTTTTAAATGCAACTTTGATGGTGCATCTAAAGGAAATCCAGGCCCAAGTTCTGGGCCTTTTTGTATTAGGAATAGAGAAGGGAATTTAATTTATGCTGAAGTCAGGAGATTATTTGATGGTACTAATCTAGTGGCAGAAGTAGTGGCATTAAGATTGGGTCTTGAGTTCTGTGTACAACATAATCTTCTCCCTGTTATATACTTGAAATTGACTCTCTTTCTCTGAAGAATATTGGATGGAATTTGGGAAATCCATTGGGTCATAGTGATGGAGATCGAGAGGATTAAGATGCTTATGAAGGACAAGGAATCGATAGTGGAACATATACTCAGAGAAGGAAATCAGTTAACTGACTTTTTCACTAACCACATTTTCTGTTTTGTAGGTACTCAAAGACTAACATACTCAAATTTTTAGGATATACCAAGTGAGGCTAGAGTCATCATCAATACAGAGAAAGCAAAACTTCCTAGCCTTAGGATAAGAAGATACCAAAATGGAGATTTTTGCTAATCATGATCATACGCAGAGAAGATAACAAGAAAATAATATTATAATTGTGAATTCACATAGCAAATATTGGAACTTACAAGCAGATGCATCAGTGACAAGAAAGAAGAACATTTAGAGAATAATAAAGTACCTATGTTTATTGAATTTCAAGCAGTGGTATCAGCTTTTAAGCTCAATCTGCTGAGAGTCGAGGAAGATGGCGAAACATTGTTATGAAATAGTAGGTAGATGAGGGCATGAAAACAATCAAAACGAAATAAGCAAAAGGGAAATGGATCGTGAAGAACAAAACGTTACCCTTTTGGAATTCTAGGGATATGCAGGCAATGGAGAGGCATGAGTCCAGCTGGAGAATCTACACTCAAAAGGGATAGGAAGATGGAGATTTACCACTAGCTCTTTGATTTTTGGACAACAAAAGCTTCATAATCAGCTGGAACTCACCAGATCTGTCGTTGTAAAGTGGAAGAAGTCTTCATTAGGATTGTTTTCATGGCATTCGTGAGACTTGGAATGTCTTAGGTGAAAACACCTTAAGCTCGACAACTTTCAGGTCCTGGATTGGAGTGATACTGAATTTGAAGCTCTTGATGTCTCTCCAGCTCATCGACGCTTATCTTAATCAAGGACCATGGTTGTTTCGACGGTGTTGTGAGGAAGGAGATGAATCGATTTTCTTTCCCCTCTTTTTTCTTTGATGTCTGGACATTTCAGGTCCTAATTTGTTTCTTTTATTGTTGTTTCCTTTTTCTATATTGTTATTGGGCCTGGGTCAGATCAGGCAATGTAGGATGATTTTATATATGCAATAAAGACCTATATGGTCTACTTCATCAAAAAAAAAAAATCATTCATGTTGATAGTTTTTTGGGTAGTGGCATTTGCTTAACCATCAAATATTTATCATTTCTCAACTAATGTATGTTATGTAAATGGCAAAACTATAGAATAACAATAGTGTGGAAACAAAATAGTAAATAAAATTGAAATGGTAAGGATTATATAAGTAGTGACCCTTGATATATTTCTTAATACATGACATTTCATAATTATATATTGTTCTTATTAAAAATAGATATTTCATAATACTTGTTACATCACAAATCAATACATAAATAACATTATTCTTCCTATTTACAATTTAGAGTTATTAACCTTGAAAGTATGGATTTGACCAACATAGGGAAACTAAATGATTAATTCATGTTCATTGATCGATTTAATTAATCAAAATAAATTAATTTATGTTCATTTATTGAAAGTTTGACTTCAAGAGAACACTAAATAATGATACAATGGTAAATTTACATAGTTTCTTAAAGAATGTGAAATCTAAAATTGTGACATATAAATAGGAACAGAAAAAGAATATACCAATTTGAAGGATTTAGTGTTATTCACTTATCACATTTATCTTACAACTACTCCCTCCGTCCAACAATACTTGTCCACTATACTAAAAATAGATGTCCAATAATACTTGTCCATTTTATGAAATCCATGGATAATTTTACACTTAGTTCCTAATTTACCCTTATCATTAATCATAGTCATTTTCTTATTACATTTTTCAAGACATTGTATTTATTATATTCAAAGGGTGATATAGTAAAATTACCCTTCTATTATAGTTTCTTAAGGGGTATGCCAAGTAAATAGTGGACAACTATTGTTGGAAAGAGGCAGTAATATTCTTTTTGTTCATTACGGTAGCTCGCAATTAATTATACTGTGAACTAGTAAATGTGCCCGCGTTTCGCGGGGTTAGAACATTCTTCTTTAAAATTTATTAGAATATAAATTTTCTTGTATTTTAATGTTATAGTATTTTTATATAAATTTATTTTTAAGAGTAAGGAGGTTATTCAATTGTAGTTTACCATTTGTTTTATTAAAAGAAAAGGCAAAATTACAAATTATAACACTATTTTCTCCTAGTTTACATAATTTTATTTTACAGATTCATTAATTTGTTTTTGATATTTTACAATGGTTAGTTTATTTTTATCATCTATATGCATGGTAGAGTCAAATAAATATTTTTCTCAATTTTCTTCTTTGCAAATTTCGTTAGTATAACACTATCGATTACTTTCAAAATATTACATATTTTTTAAAAATATATATTGTAACGACTTGATTCCGTCGTTAGGGAAAAGCCAATGGGGAAAGAATTGGACCAGAAATACTTTTGAGTAGTAACTTGAAATTTCCCAGCCTAGTCCAGATTTGGACGAAATCAGAGTCAGACGAGTCTAGGGAAATCTGGTAATGAATGAGAAGTGTAATAATGAAATTAATTGCGTGAGTGGATAGCTAAGACGTTAAGGAACCTGTATGACTTTACGAAATTGAATTCGGGAGAGTAGAACTCTCGAAATTGATCTTAGCGTGAACGGGTGTTTTCTGAGTGTTGTGGGATGAAGGTGTTTTGAGTAATGGGGATTTGGAGCTCTTAATTTGATATTTTGTTTCCGTGCAAGCCGTTGTGGTGGGATTATTCCTGCCAGGGCGGGGCCTCCATAGCGGGACAATCACGATTTAAGTCGGAAATAAACCCCAAAATCATTTTATTTTGCAAGTTTCAACTGTGAGAGATAGGAGACGACCCCATGTGCTTTCTTGATGGTTTTTCGCCATTCTAAAGGCAAAATGTAAGGTTTTAACTCCCCGAATCCATTTTTCGATACGTAAAATGTAAATTCTTGGGAGATTATCAATGGGGAAGGGTTTTGATATGGAAATTATGGTGGAAAAAACCCTAATCTGGGTATTAGGATCTTGGGTTTGGTCTAGGGTTATTGAGTTTGTTATAATCCGAATAATTAAACCTTTGATTGTTGATCCTTGCGTATATTAATTATTTTTAGACCTAGAACAAGCGAAAAGAATCTGGAAAGGAAAGATTGAAGTGACTTACGAGATTCAAGCTTGGATTCGAGGTAGGTGATTGTTGTGATTTCATGTTGGTGTGATATATGTTTGTAATTGCTCATTATAATGCATGTATGTATGTGAATATTGCATTATTGATCACCCTAATCGTAAATGAGGATAATTGAATATTGTATGTCATGAATCACCTCTTGTTGTATGATTGTGAGAATATACATTATGATTGTGATTGTGGTTTGTTGAATGGATTAGGTGTTACCTTCCGACACACTAACTTGGATTGGTTGCCATGTTTCGGCATAAATATGGGATCGATTTCCACGCTCCAGCATAAATATGGGATCTATTTCCACGTTACGGCATAAACATTGGATCGGGTACCACGAACCGGTACACTAACAGTTTGGGTTCAATGAGAGGACCATTGAATTGTGTTGTGTTGTGTATCTACTTGTGTTGATTATATTCATATATAATGGTGATTGAGGTTGAAAGACGGTTTGTTGCTCTAAAATGATAACCAATGTGTATAATTGAGAACATGGAATGCTATATTGATTCTGAAAAGATGACTAATATTGTATATGTTCGGTATATGCCTGTTTTATAATGTTGTGGTTACTTGCATGTGTTTCACTTATTGGGATAACCGCGTGATCCTACCAATACACTGTGGTTGTGTACTGATACTGCACTTGGTTGTTCTTTGTTGAGTACAGGGCATCTTCAGGCGGCTATTGATAGACCTCAGCTAGGTGACTATTGAGCGTGACCGGATTCAAGGGTGAGCCAGTTCTTTCAGGCTGCCATGGATCTTTCTTGTTTAAGTCCACTCTTTTTGGACTCAGACTATTTATTTAAGGTGTTTGTTTAGTTTCGGGGTTGTACCCCTTGTTCTTAGACTTATCATTAGTAGAGTTTTGGTATAATAACTTTCAGGTTCTAAGGATTGTTCTTCCGCATTAGTTTGGCTAGTTTATTTAAACCTTTAGAGTTTATGGGAACTCCCTATAAATACCCCTTCTTCTTATTTGTTTGGGGTTGGAAAAAATTGGTGAAAAAAAGAAGGTATAGAGAACGATAGTTCATAGAGAAAATATTTTCTAAGGTCGCAAATAGAGAGGCGAAACTTGAACAAAAAGCATTCTCGATTAGCATCCAAAAGGATTTGAGTTTCTTTGAGTTTTGTTTCTTTTTTCATGCATCGTTCAAGCTCGCTGAAGTTCTCGGAATTTGCATTGTGGTGGTGGAAGTTTTGCTCGAGTTCATCGTCCCGGTTAGCTGCTCCGAGAGAGGTAAAATGATTTTCTTTTACGCTTTAGCTCTTCTTTGTTCATTTTAGAATTAAGAGTGTTATGAGTTTTGTGAATGAAGGAATGAACTACTATTCTAAATTCATGTCTTAGTTTCCATATAGCTTGGTTTTGTTCTGAAATGCAAGACGAGTCTCCTTTTAGTTTTGTTTGAGTAGTTTATTGTTCTTTCGATTTCAACTCGAGTTTTAATAGCCGTTTGGTTCTGTTTCTTCTCTGTTTGCTCATGTTTTGGACTGACGTCCTCTCCCGTTTGATTCAGAATGTTTGTGTTCTTTAGCCTGTTCTCATAAAGTTAAGTCAGCTCTGAATGAGTTTATTAATTATTTTGGTTAATTTACACTCTATTGATGGCTGTTTTCTTTCCTATCGATGCCATGTTGGAGATGCTTCTACCTGTTATTGTTGTTGTTGTTGTTGTTTATAGTTGTCTTTTAGGATGGATTTGAGGCTGAGTAGTTGTCGTATTTCAGCGGATTACATGTTGCATTTGGCCGAGTATACTACATCTGATTATTCAATATAGGTTGTATTTCTCAACATATCCTCTTGAAAGGTGGTTGATATTTGTTTGCACTGATGAATATATATAGATTGGTTTAAAAATAAAGAGGATAACATTATTTTCCCTCATATTAGATGACTAGCCGAATACACTTGATATGAATTTAGTTGAAGGAATTGGGGTTGTGATTATTTTGCCTCTTTGATTACTCACTGATATTACTTGTCACACCTAGAAACATCATATGCTTATGTTAAAATCTGAAAATTGTTCATCTTGAAAGTTACAGTAGCTATGAGCACATTTGGTCTAATTTCTTGAGTCTTAACTAGAGCTTTAATATTGTTTTAAGTTTGATTGGGTAATTTTTTTCCTTAATTTATTCAAGTATGTCTTCTCATTATAGCTTGAATTGCTATAAACTTTTTAATCTGGACATCAATATGTTCGTTTATTTTGGTCTATCTCTCGAAATTTGATTTGGTGAACACCTACACACTTGATCATTTGTGAATGCAAATCTGTATAAGGTCGTTTCATTTGGTTGAATATTTGTTTAAGATTTACGTGGCGGAAATTTTATATATTTTCTTTAGTGTTCATGCTTACCCTTTATTTATTTTTCAAATACAAGTGTATGTTTTATTCATTATGCATCTGTTATCCTATAAGCCATGAATCTGAACTTGTCTATCTCTGGATCGGGTAACTACAATATTTTTTAGATTCTCTGCATTGTGTGTTCAGTAGTAATATTAGTTTCTTACCTTTGTTTTAATATAAATTGTTGTAGTAGCTTCCACTTATTTAGAGTAGCTTCCAATTGTTTATAATAGCCCCCTACATGTTATGAAAAAGTTAGTTGTGATTTCTTAAGACCTTTTGACATTCTAGTTCAATGAGATAGATAGTACCCAATTAATTATGTTATCTGAAAGATCTGATTATTTTCTTTCTTGTTTTAATTATTCTATGTTGCATAAAGTTTGGTGCTTTAATTCTTTATAGACAAATTGGTGTTAAATTAGTCAACAAGGAATATGTTGTTATTATAATATCAAATATCTGACCAATTTGCTACATCGAGTTGCTTTATTTTCTAAATGTCGACTCCTACTTGTTTAATTCACTTGTGCTAATCATTTTCTTTATCTTCTTAGCATGAACACTCTCCCATGTTGAGTCCACTCGGACTCCCCACCCTTTTGCATTCGATTCTCTTTGGGTCAACCTTTGTGTTGTGAAAGGAAAAATACTATTATTTGGGTTAAAATCCAAGTGAAACGATCAGCAGTGGCCTCAAAAGGCTGAAAACGAGTAGCAGAAATGGGCCAAAGCCCTCCTAAATTTCGGCAATTGTATTTTGTATTTATTGGGCCAAAGAAGGCCCATCTTTTATGTTGATTTATTATTTTGCTAGATTAGGACAGGTGGGATTGGGCTTTAGGCCCCAAAGGAAAAGTATTTCTTTTATGCTAGCCTAGGACAGGTACAAGTGGTACAAATGGGTTAAAGGCCCAAAAGCCGAAATTAGGCCCAAGTGTTGGTCCAGGCAGACAGAAAACCATACTTGGGCCTGAACGTTCTCTCCCTCTTTATTTTTTTTGTTTTCGTATTTGTCTAATTGTTTATTTGCTAGTTAATTCTAAGGTTTTTTCGTGGGATGATGTTGATCCATTGGTTGGATGATGATGATGCTCCATTGATAGGATGATGATGTTGATGCTCTATTAGTAGGATGACGATGATGATAGGACGATGTTGCTCCATCGATAGGATAATGATGATGCTCCATCGATAGGATAATGATGTTGATGCTCCATTGATAGGATAATGATTCCTAATTGATAGGATGACGATAATGATAGGATGATGACGCTACTCTATCGATAGGATGATGATGATGCTCCATTGATAGGATGATTATGCTACTCCATCGATAGGATGATGGTGATACTCCATCGATAGGATGATTGACAATGATCAATTGATAGGATAATACTGATGAAGGTCCATTGGTAGGATGTTGATAATGAAGAACCGTCGGTAGGATAATGATGATGATGAATAAGATCCGTCGGTAGGATAATGTTGATCCATTTGAAGGTTAATGTTGATGATCCATTGGTAGGATAATGTCGATGAAAATGAAGATCCGTTGGTAGGATGAGGATATTCCAATGATAGAATGAATGATGTCCCTTTGGGTGATGGTATTATCTCATTTGATAATATTCTAGGAATGTCCATCTGGGCGGTAAAGACGATGTCCCTCATGATAGTTCACATTACCGCGTCTGATATCAATGAGATTCGTGAATAGTCTTCAAACGTTCTTGATGCTGAAAAGTGTAATCTCGTATCATCGAAGATGCCTGTAAATGTTGAGAGTGATGCATTCACTTGTTCCCATTTTGAACACTTTGTTTTCATTATGACTTATGTTTTGCTGGGAATTTAAACGAGGTGTTATTGCTCGTATTCTAAACTCTTTCTTTTCTTCTTAAATGACTTTCCTGCATCCACAGAAAAGTTGTCAATTTTGGGGAGCTCCTCGCCCTTTTGACTTCTCCATATTCGTTTAATGGAGAAATATGATGAACTTAAGGCAATCTTATAGACCTGCATCCACAGAAAAATTGTTAGTTTTTAAAACAAACTGATCTGTGTTGGCTTCTTCAATCGCTTGCTCCTTGCCTTGCTATCTTCAGTTGATCGCTCTGATCTCTTGCTTCTCGATAGACCAGACAAAACTTTTTATGCAAAAATATTTGAAACATATAGATAAAGTCTTTAAGAAAAAGGTTTTCAAAAAGTTGTAATTGAAAAAGGTCACTGCCAAGTGTCATGTCACGTTAAGCTTAAATGAACATCATTGGTTCGAAACTTTGGTGTGTCCGATAGCTTGTTCTGGAGAATCCAAAAATCCTTAAAGATTGGGAAATTTCTGACATGATTCTCTCGAAATCTACTATAATCGAGAAGTTTTGTAGTTGACTCTGAAATTCAAAGGTGTCGGAGATTGCTGCAGTTGACTTTGAAGTTTAACGATGCTAGAGATCATTTGAAGTTAGCTTTTAAACTTTTAATATGCTCGAAATATTCGAAATTTATTACAAACTTCTAGTGATGTTTGAAGGAATTTTTGAGGCCATCCTCAAAAATTTATGTGCCAGTTAGATGTCTTGGGGCATCTCGAACTGTCGATATATGACTTGTAGAATTTTTGAGACCTTCTGAAGAATTCTGTCCCAGTTGCAACTCGCAATGTATCTTCAATCTTGACTTGTTGGAGAAAATATCTTCCTCTTTAGAATTTTTTAGAGGGACTCAAAAATTCTGTCCAAGTTTCTATTGTAAAGAAAAATAGAAATCTTATGGGAGATATGACCGAGCCGTCGTGGCACCTACGTATCCCGTTGAGGCAGAAATTAAGTCAAACGTAGTTCTCTCTCGGGATTAACAAAAATAGGAAATTTACAAAGAAATCGACTGAGGCCGACGTAGGCCGCCTATGTATCTCATTCTTGAGAATTCAGGTAGAATGTAGTACAAATACAGAGAAATATTAAAAAGGATGAAGAGGTGACCGAGGCCGACATAGGCTGCCTATGTATCTCATTCTTAAGAATTCAGGTCAGACGTAGTTCATTACAAAAGGAAAAATTCTAAGCATAAACGTTTACAAGAAAATAAAGGTGGTCACAAAGAAATGATAGAAAATGAGTCTTCAAACATGTTATCTTTTGACAGCAATGAAGTAGATCGATAACTTGTGAGATCTAATGTTCATGCTTAACCATGTGATGTCAACAAACAAATGTATCAATGCGTTCTCCAAGCAAACTAATGAGTTCTCATTCCTGTGCTTTTGTCAGATAGACACCAATTTTGAATTCTTTGATGCGTTAATCATTTTCCTGATTCACTATTCTGATCTCTTCTGGATTCGACTTATCGTGACTTTCGTACTGTTTGAACTTCTCAACTAGGTGTTTGGGTACCATGATCTTCTCATCGTAGTCCTCAAATTCGTCTACATCTACCCTATATTGTTCATTCAGCTTGTGACACGACATGCTATTGACAGATTTGAAAATATTTTCATTGAAATCATAGATAGATACTGTCATATAGTAAATATAAAACAAGTAAAGCAATTTTTGCAATAAAGGAGGTTTTCATTTGAAATAAAAAAAATAAGAACTTTGGCCATAATGATTAATCATTTTGCCTTTTCCAAAATATGAGGAGTGAGATTAAAACATAGTGAGGCAAAATAGAGTAAAGGATTGGTGTCGAGCCTCATTCGAAACACCACCAATTTTTTAGAAATAACATATAAAATTGTCTATGTCTACCAAGACGAGCGAGGAATGAAGAGCGAAGTGGATGTCCAGTTAAGCATTTGCTCCTTTGGCTCACTGTCTAGTATGACTGGTGTCTCAATCATCTCTTCAAGCACAATATCACCTTTTTTGATTAAATTTTTTATTCCTTCCCTTACACCAATTTGCATTGAAAAAGACTGATATAAGTGAGGCAATTTTGGAAAAGCTTGATTGATCTTCTGCTTGTTCTGGCTCTCATTTGGCACTAAAGCAAAAGTTGGATAAGGTGCCATGATCACAAATTTGGATTTCTCTCTTTTGGTTGGAGAGACTACAACTTTGTCAAGCTTTTCAAGGTTGGCTGAGATTATAACTTTCTCCACATTCAAATCCTCTTCGACTTCAACCATATTAATAGTCGCCCCTCCATGGTACGGCATGGGGTTTCTATTGACATTAGGATTGACAGTATGAAGAGTGACGACCTTTTGATCTATTAAGTCTTGAATTTTATGCTTCAAGTTGATACAATCCTCAGTAATATGCCCAGCACCTCCTAAATGGTAAGCACAATGAAGATTGGGTCTATAAAGCTTGGAGTTGACATTGATACTTTTTGGATCAATTGTCTGTATCAAGCTAGTTGATTTCAATCTCTCAAAAAGTTGTGTTCGACTCTCAACCAAAGGAGTAAAGACTCTAGAATGTTTCTTCTCAAGATTTGGGTGAGGAGGATAGTAATTATTTCTTGGATGTGAAGGTACTTGACAGTAGTTTGGAGGATTTTGGTGAGTTGGTGCATGCGTTTGGAAATTTGGGTATTGTGGAGCTTGGTAACTAGGAGGGGTGTTTTGGTAGTGCGGAGGTGGAGTTTACTAACTTGATTGGATATTTGAACAATTAATTGAGGAAACTTGGTAATATGGATGGGTATTTTGGTAAACAAGAGGTGAAATTTGGTAACTCGGTGGTGGAGTTTGGTAATTAGGAAGTAGAATTTGGTAACTCGGTGGTGGAGTTTGATAACCTAATTGGGTATAACAAGTTGGATATGAATTTTGTGGAGCTCGAGGATAACCTTTGTAAGGTGAGGATTTTCTGAAGTGTCCTTTTCCATCAGATGCGCAGGAAATAGAAGAAACATTTTCTCTCTTCTTTTTCAACAATCCTAAAGATTCAGTTGAGACTGCAACACGAGATACTTTTTCGGTTTTAATCCCATCTTCGATAGCCTTACCTACCTTGACTATTTTCGTAATTTTTACTCCAATAAGCAACATTATCCTGTCATAATACTCTGGCTCTTGAATGCGTATGAACACTTCAACGATCTCCTTTTCAGACATGGGAGGTCGAACTCGAGTGACCTCTTTCCTTCACCCATACTCATATTCACGATAGCTTTCAGTGTATTTCTTTTTAATTCTCTCCAAATAATAGTTATCAAGAACGATCTCCACATTGTAGGCGAACCGTTCGACGAAATCTTTAGTTAGTGCATTCCAGCTAGACCACTGCTTTGTCTGATGGGGGGTAAACCATTCCAACGCTTCCCCATTCAAACTTTGGCTAAAAAGCCGCATTAATAAAGCTCCATTCAATCCAACTCCCACGAGCTGGTCAAAGTAAGCCCTCAGGTGTGCCAAGGAATTCCCCGTTCCTCCGAAAGTGTCAAATTCTGGCACTTTAAGACCTTTCGGGAGGTCCAGATTCGGATGGATGCACATATCCTCATAACTCAACCCATCAACTTCAGGAATATAGTGCAGCTCCTTTCCTGATCTCTTCTTTCATATTCAGCTTGACTGCCTCTTTCTTTGACCTCCACTCTCTTTCTTGTTCCTCATAGTGATCAAGCTTGGAACAATTGACATAGGGTTCATATGAAATTGGAATTTAAAAAGTAGTCTTTTGAGGCAATGGCGGAGCAATGGAGGGATTTTGGGTATTTTGAGTGACTTTGTAATTTTGGGGGAAAGTCTGGTATGTTGATTATGCTGATGGGAAAATGTTTGCAGATTGTTGACATTTTGATTTTTAGGGGGAGGGCAAGCTTACGGGTTGGCATTTTGATGAGAAGGAAAGTTTTGAGGGTTGGTACCTTGAGGATAAGGTGGCTCTTGGTAAGATACGGAGGCATGAAAGGGATTTGGGGCAGTTAGGTCGATGATTTGGGGATTTTGAGTGGGGTTAGAGGGTGGGTTCTGAACCTGTTCCGCGCTTGAAGGAGAAAAGTAGAGTGGAGGTCTTCAATATCCTTGAAGGTTGAAAGCAAAAATTGGATTAGGCAAGTTTTGTCTTCTTTGCATTTTGACCCTTATTTCGGTGATCTGTTGCATTAATTGTATAATTAATTCATTTTGATCAGCGGCGGCGGGTTGAGCCACGACAACATCAATCAGGCTAATATAATCATTGTTATCACCCATTACTGCCTTTCCTTTTTGCAAACTTTGATCGGGGAAAGAATCTTTGGGGCCTTATATCTTGTGAAATAAGGATGACCGGCCAGCTTATCAACACAGATCAGGTAAAGTACTTGACAAAGAAAAATAACTGAAAAGATAAACATGTTAGTCTATGTAGATGATAAATATTACAAGATATCACACATAGGTGTAAACACACAAAGGTTGCTTCATTCGAAGATAAACTGGCCCACTGGTATAGATAAAGACAGAAATTTATCTATTTGACTTTGAGCTTAGTGAATCGGAAATGCCAACTTGAGTTGAGACAAAGTCGATTGTAACTTTCATTGTTATATTTTCGATTTCGATCGATATGAAATTCTAGTCTCCTTGCAAGAGTTGGAAAAAATAAAATTTCTCAAAATGGAGGCCGAGCCTTGTAAGGCTGCCTACGTATCTTATAGAGGAGAATTTATGTCCTACGTAGTTTGACCCTCAAATCTCTTTTGATTTGAGACAGTACATATTTTTCTAGTATGAGAGTAGGATTTGAAAAAATAAAATTTGAATTTATTGGCAAACTAAAGACTCGAATAGTATTTAGACGTGCTTTCGATAGTGACTTGATATTTGTGCTTAGGGGTTTCTAGAAAATCTCCAAAAATAGTTGGTTAGATTATCTTCAAATAGAGCAACATAATCACACAAGCAGTTATAACACATAAACAATTATTGCATGTTTTAAATAGATATGTGACCCTTTTATGCGAAGGGTAGGACTAACGATTTGAGAGATGTATATCGTCGTTTGAAACAACCCACTGCCCTAAAAACCCAAATTTATACAAATTTTGTGAATAAACTGAATGGGGATACATAATGTGAAATATGTGATACAATTAATCAGTCTCACGCAGGGGTACAATCCTAAACTATGCTTTCATGAAAGGTCCTTTGTTTTTGTTTTCTCGTCGTCGTCGGATGTCCATACTTTTCAATGAAGTAGTAGCTTGTACAACTTTTTCTTCGACTAGAATAAACTATTAAACTCCCAACCCCCCAACAAACAATGATTTTTCAAACAACGTATACATCTTTCGAATTTAAACACATAAATATGATCGTTCGTTTAGGCCGTGGGCAGTTTTTTACTCAAGGTGGTCTTTCTAATGCGCCCAACACGCCTTGGGCATTGGGTCATCTTAGTTCAATGCACTAAAAGGAATTTGGGTTCGCTCTACGCTAGTTTTCTAAGAGTTGGTTTGGACAATAACTGATTACCTGAGTTAGACAAACTACGGGGTGAAGTATAATAAACGACGTTGGATGACCACAAGCCAACTATTCATTTATCACTTCAAAAGACCTTGAAGGTGCTTTTCTGAAGAACAGTTGTGGAAAGCCACGTAACCGCCTTTTTTTCTAATGCAACTATTTACCGTTTGGCGGAATCGATGTTATGAAATGCAACAATTTATAATTTACAAGAATTGAAACAATTAAGCAATTTAAACAAATAACCAAATAAGTTAATTTTAAGGTTAGAACCCATTCAAATCCCCAGCAGAGTCGTCATTCTGTTTTATTTAAAAATATATTTAGAATGGTTTTATAAGTCGCCACTTAATTTTTAAAGAAAAATTAAGAAAACATATTATAAAGGGTTTCGAGGTTCATATTAGCATTTTGAGAAGGGTTTGAAAGCACCTGATATTAGCTTGTGGTCATCCAACGTCGTTTATTATACTTCTCCCCGTAATTTGCCCGACTCGGGTAACCAAGTCTTGTCTAAACAACCTCTTAGTCAACTAGCGTAGAGCGAAACCAAATCTCTTTTAGCGCATTGAACTAAGATGACCACCCAAGGCGTGTTGAGCCCATTAGAAAGACTACCTTGAGTCCAAAACTGCCCACGGCCTAAACGGACGATCATACTTATGTATTTAAATTTGAAGGATATATACGTTGTTTGAAAAATCATTGTTTGTTGAGGGGGGGATTAGGAGTTTAATAGTTTATTCTAGTCGACGAAGAAGTTGTACTAGCTACTATTCCATTGAAAAGTGTGGACATCCGGCGACGACGAGAAAACAAAAACAAAGGACCGTTCATGGAAGCATAGTTTAGGATTGTACCCCTGCCTGAGACTGATTATTTGTATCACATATTCCCAATCATGTATCTTCATTCAGTTTATTCATAAAATTTGTATAAATTTGGATTTTTGGGGCAATGGGTTGTTTCAAACAACGGTATACAACCCTCAAATCGTTAGGTCTACCCTTGGTATAAAAGAGTCACATATTTGTTTAAAACATGCAATAATTGTTTATGTGTTATAACTACCTGTGTGATTATGTTGCTTTATTTGAAGATATTCTAGCCAACTCTTTTTGGAGATTTTCTAGAAAACCCTAAACACAAATATCAAGTCACTATCGAAAGTACGTCCAAATACTCTTCGAGTCTTTAGTTTCCTAATAAATTCAAATTTTATGTGTTCAAATCCTACTCTATTATGCCAGAAAAAGATTTACCGTCTCAAATCATATCGATCAAAATCAGAAATATAACAATGAAAGTTACAATCGACTTTGTCTCAAATTAAGTTGGCGCTTCCGATTCACTAAGCTCAAAGTCAAATAGATAAATTTCTGTCTTTCTCTATACCAGTGGGCCAATTTATCTTCGAATGAAGCAACCCTTGTGTGTTTACACCTATGTGTGATATCTTGTATTATTTATCATCTACATAGACGAACACGTTTATCTTTTGAGTTATTTTTCTTTGTCAAGTACTTATAACTTATCTGTGTTGATAAGCTGGCTGGTCATCCTTATTTCACAAGATCTAAGGCCCCCAAAGATTCTTTCCCCAATCAAAGTTTGCAAAAAGGAAAGGCAGTAATGGATGATAACAATGTTGAGATTAGCCTGATTGATGTTGTCATGGCCCAACCCATCGCCGTTGATGAATATGAATTAATTATACAATTAATGTAACAGATCGCCGAAATGAGGGTCGAAATGAAAAGAAGACAAGACTTGCCTAATCCAATTTTCGCTTTCAACCCTCAAGGAGATGGAAGACCTCCACTCCACTTTCCTCCTCCAAGCGCGGAACATGTTCAGAACCCACCCTCTAACCCCACTCAAAATCCCTCAATCGTCGACCTAATCGTTTCAAATCCCCATCATGCCTCCGTCTCTTACCAAGAGCTACCTCATCCTCAAGGTACCAACCCTCAAACCTTTCCTTCTCATCAAAATGTCAACCCGCAAGCTTGCCATCCCCCTAAAAATCAAAATGTTGATAATCCGCAAACATTTTCCCATCACCATAATCAACATACCAACCTCCAGACTTTCCCACAAAATTACAAAGCCACTCAAAATACCCTGAGTCCCTCCATTGCTCCGCCATTGCCTCAAAAGACTACTTTTCAAATCCAATTCCAAATGAACCCTATGTCAACTGCTTCGATCTTGATCAATATAAGGAACAAGAGAGAGAGTGGAGGTAAAAGAAAGAGGCAGTTAAGCTGAATATGAAATAAGAGATCAGGAAAGCTCTCAGTCTTTGTCGAGAGCATCCAAGAGGATGAATTCTCAAAACAAACCACATGTGCGGACGACATAAAAAAGGATGCAGCACAACGTGAAACTTTTTCTTAGCAGCGAATTGGGACACAGTTCAAAGAGGAATGTCAAACTCTTAGAACACGAGCTGAGGAGCAACTTCCACCACAATCAAACAACACCCCTATCAGAAGGCATGTGGGTTTTACTTTAGGTTCACCGGTTTCAGTTTCGCATCCAAAAAGGTTTGGTTTTCACCGGAGGCATCATTCCAATCTGAGTGACAATGCATCAAGATCTTTGGAAATATGTCCGTGTAAGTTCTTACTTTGCAAAGGATTTTACTTTTACGTAAATATTTTGTTAATTAGTTTAGTTTAAATTGTAGTTAATATTCTTAAATTAATTAGTTTGATTAAGTTAATTATTTTATTTTTTCAAGATTAAGAAGTTCGTTAATTAATTAATATTAATTTATCTTATTTGAGTTTTAGCCAATTTTATTAATTAAATTCAAAATGGTTATTTTCTTAATTCATTCGTCTATAATATGAATCCATGTAGCCATTCCTAATCTAACCCTTTTAACCTTCCCTTAAACACAACAACCCAAAATAATTTTCAGATTATCCAAGCCCAATTACAATTCCAATACAAAGAAATCCATTCCAAAACAGATCCATCAGCAGCCCATCAAATACATTACACCAAATCCCAACCCATACCAACAATACATACGTACAACAATACTAAAAACAACACTAGTGCATACCCGACCGACCCCACGCTTCTCCTCCACCAGAAACGCTGCAACCCAACGAAAATTGTTATAGTCCAGCAATTTCAGCAGCCCAAAATCGCGAGCATCGCGACCCGAGTCCAACAACGAAGAAATCCAACGTGTCCCCATCTTGATGCCTCGTTCGTCGTTATTTCAAATCAAGGACTTCAGATCATTGTTCCGTTGACGACTTGTACAATTTTCGTACAGAAATTCAAGCCGGCTGCCTTATCCTCAAGATTTTTGAATTTCAAATTTTGAATCCATTCCGTTTCCCCCCTCAACCAAACCCTAAGCTTTCCCCTATAAATACCCCTTATTTTTATTTGTTTGGGGTTGGAAAAAACTAGTGAAAAAAAGAGGTATAGAGAACGATAGTTTATAGAGAAAATATTTTCTAAAGTCGCAAAAAGAGAGTCGAAACTTGAACAAAAAGTATTCTCGATTAGCATCTAAAAGAATTTGAGTTTCTTTGAGCTCTGTTTCTTCTTTCACACATCGTCCGACATCGTCAAAATTCTCAGAATTTGCATTGTGGTGGTGGAAGTTCTATTCGAGTTAATCGTCCCGGCTCGCTGCTCTGAGAGAGGTAAAATGATTTTCTTTTACGCTTTAGCAATTCTTTGTTCATTTTAGAATTAAGAGTGTTATGAGTTTTGTATGAATGAATGAACTGCTATTCTAAATTCATGTCTTTATTTCGATATAGGTTTGTTTTGTTCTGAAATGCAAGATGAGTCTCCTTTTAGTTCTATTTTAGTAGTTTATTGTTTTTTCAGTTTCAACTCAAGTTTTGATAGTCGTTTGGTTCTGTTTCTTCTCTGTCTGCTCATGTTTTGGACTGATGTCCTCTTCCGTTTGATTCATAATGTTAGTGTTCTTCAGCCTGTTCTCATAAAGTTAAGTCAGCTTTGAATGAGTTTATTAAGTATTTTGGTTATTTTACACTCTGTTGATGGTTGTTATCTTTTCTATCGATGCCATGTTAGAGCTGCTTTTACCTGTTATCGTTGTTGTTGTTGTTTATAGTTGTGTATTTTAGGTCGGATTTGAGGCTGAGTAGTTGTCGTTTTTAGGCGGATTACATGTTGCATTTGGTCGAGTTTACTGCATCTGATTATTCGATATAGATTGTATATCTCAACATGTCCTCTTGAAAGGCTGTTGATATTTGTTTGCACTGATGAATATATATAGATTGGTTTAAAAGTAAAGAGGATAACATTATTTTCCCTCATATTAGATGACTAGCCGAATACACTTGATATGAATTAAGTTGTAGGAATTGGGGTATTGACTATTTTGCTTCTTTGATTACTCACTGATATTACTTGTCACACCTAGAAACATTACATGCTTATGTTAAAATCTGAAAATTGTTCATCTTGAAAGTTACATTAGTTATGAGCACATTTGGTGTAATTTCTTGAGTCTTAACTAGAGCTTTAATATTGTTTTAAGTTTGATTGGGTAATTTTTTTTCTAAATTTAGTTAAGTATGTCTTCTCATTATAGCTTGAATTGCTATAAACTTTTTAATCTGGACATCAATATGTTCGTTTGTTTTGGTCTATCTCTCGAAATTTGATTTGGTGAACACCTACACACTTGATCATTTGTGAATGCAAATCTGTATAAGGTCGTTTCATTTGGTTGAATATTTGTTTAAGATTTACGTGGCGGAAATTTTATATATTTTCTTTAGTGTTCATGCTTACCCCTTTATTTATTTTTCAAATCCAAGTGTATTTTTCTTCATTATGCATTTGTTATCCTATAATCCATGAATCTGAACTTGTCTATCTCTGGATCGAGTAACTCCAATATTTTTTAGATTCTCTGCATTGTATGTTCAGTAGTAATATTAATTTCTTACCTTTGTTTTAATATAAATTGTTGTAGTAGCTTCCACTTATTTAGAGTAGCTTCCAATTGTTTATAATAGCTCCCTACATGTTATGAAAAAGTTAGTTGTGATTTCTTAAGACTTTTTGACATTCTAGTTCAATGAGATAAGTAGTACCCAACTGATTATATTATCTGAAAGATCTGATTATTTTCTTTCATGTTTTAATTAATCTATGTTGCTTAAAGTTTGGTGCTTTAATTCTTTATAGACAAATTTGTGTTAAATTAATCAACAAGGAATATATTGTTATTAGAATATCAAATATCTGACCAATTTGCTACATCGAGTTGCTTTATTTTCGAAATATCGACTCCTACTAGTTTAATTCACTTGTGCTAATCATTTTCTTTATCTTCTTAGCATGAACACTCTCCCATGTTGAGTACACTCGGACTCCCCACCCCTTTGCATTCGATTTTCCTTGGGTCAACCTTCGTGTTGTGAAAGGAAAGATACTATTATTTGGGTTAAAACCCAAGTGAAACGATCAACAGTGGCCTCAAAAGGCTGAAAACGATTAGCAGAAATGGGCCAAAACCCTCCTAAATTTCGGCAATTGTATTTTGTATTTATTGGGCCAAAGAAGGCCCATCTTTTATGTTGATTATTATTTTGCTAGATTAGGACAGGTGGGATTGGGCTTTAGGCTCCAAAGGAAAAGTATTTCTTTTATGCTAGCCTAGGACAGTTACAAATGGTTTAAAGGCCCAAAAGTCGAAATTAGGCCCAAGTGTTGGTCTAGGTGGCCAGAAAACCAGACTTGGGCCTGAACGTACTCTACCTCTTTATTTTATTTGTTTTCGTATTTGTCTAATTATTTATTTGCTAGTTAATTCTAAGGTTTTTTCGTAACTCAATTCCCAAAAGACGAAACAACCATATCTTTAAAATCAACTAAGTATTTTATTTGACTTTAAAATATATAGTACTTAACTAATATTTTTATTCCATTACCCTTTCCCTTTTAAAATACAAGTTCAAGTCTTAAGTTGATATTTCTTCAAATAAAGTATGTTTTTATTTTAAAATCATTTAGCCAAATAGTTAATTACTGGATAACCGCATGTTAGCGGGCATTTTGGATGTTATCAAATCCTTACCGAAATGCTAATATGAACCCCGAACCCCCTTATAATATTTTAATTAGATTCCTTGTTTTAATCTTTTGAAAATATAGTTTTCTTAATTTTTCTTTAAAAATTATGTGGCGACTCTTAAAACCAGTCTAAATATATTCTTAAATAAAACAGTAGATCTCCAAGAGATTGAAGCAGTCAGGAATTGAGTCAGACTTAGTTCTGTGACTGAAATTAAGAGTTTTGTGGGGTTCGCTATCTACTATCGTCGCTTGTGAAGGGATTAAGGTCAGATTTGCAGATTCAAGTTTGTAGGTGACAACATTCAAGAAGTTTTGGTAAGGGAATGTTAGCTAATGAACACCATTACTTTGAAAATGTATTTAGTATTGTTATCATAACTTGTATGGATTGTTTAGCGAATGATGAAATTAAGTTATGTCATTTGAGGTTCGAAGTTATACTACGATTTCATGGATTTTTTGTATATCAAGAAGAGGTCAGGATACGACTGCTCCAATAACAACGAGGTTTACTTGGTTAAGTTATTAAGTGTGTTACAATTGTGGAGAACCTGGTTATGAGGAGGAAATCAGTGAGACCGTGGAGGCCAATAAAATGGTAATGCGGGTAGAGGAGTAGTGCATCCAGGCAAGGAGGTTTCCCGTAAAGATGACAGGGCTTAGTTTTTATGCCTTTTCGGGTAAGACCTATGTTGAGGGTCTGATGCAGTGATCATAAGTACTATTATTGTTTGTGACCGGATGGCTAATTGGTTGTTTGATCTGGGTTCTACTTATTTTTATGTGTCCGTGTGATTTGCCTCTGAATTTGATATGATTTGTGATATACTTGATTCCCCCATCCATGTTTCTACCCCAATTGAAGAGTCAGTCATAGTCACCCATGTATATCGTGTTGTCATGTTGTGTTTATGGATTTTCAAACTTGGGTTGATTTGGTTATGTTGGATATGACTGACTTGGTATAATCTTAGGCATGACTTGGTTGTCCCCCTATTATGTTGTGCTTAATGGTAATGCTAAGTTGGTAACTCTAGAGATCCTGGGTAGTGAAAGGTTAGAGTGGGAAGGGGGTGCAAGCCTAAGTCAGCTAAGGTCATATCTATCGTGCGGAGTAGGAAACTGGTGGGGCGGGATTGTTTGGCGTGATTGGCTCATATTTGGGATGTTAAGGTCGAATCCCCCTCTATTGAGTCTATTCATGTGGTGTCAGAATTAAGAGAGCTTAAAGCTCAAATCAAGAAGCTTCTTGATTAAGGTTTCATCCCTCCTAGTGCTTCCCCGTGGTGTTTTCCTGTCTTATTTGTTAAGAAGAAGGATGGTACTATGAGGCCTGTTGATTTTATCTTAAGCCATAAAGGGGTGGATTAATACCAGAATGACAAACTTATGGATAAAGAAAGTCTCATTGAGTATACTTGGGTGAAGGCAATTGATTTTATTATTAAGAAAGTGTGCATAAAAATTGGGTTAGTCCTTTGAATTTGATGGGTATACCTGAGTTTGAGGTGTCGTGTTGATGGAAAGTTGGACTTTGTGGTGATAGTTAGGGATGACTGAGCATAAGGATAATACGAGTTTGTGATGGAATGTAGCTATATAATAAGATTGGTTAGCAACTATTGAAAAAGAATTGAGAAATGAGTGTACATACATTAGCTCGAGTTAGATGATAAGTGCTTGGTTCTTGTTTTTGAGTTTAGTAATGAGTATGATTTACTAGCTATGCTCTAGTGTGTTTTCACTTTTGTGAGTGGATCCCTAGTGGTGGATCAGGGATACAAAATCCTACGATGTTCTCTTGGTTGAGTGGGAGGATTGGGAAGATTTGGTTATTTCGAATGACATAATTGGTGTTGTCTTGGAGTTGTTAAAGTATTTTAGTGGTTCGACATGTACCAGTTGCTTATGAGAATTCATAAAAGAGCTACCCTGTGTGATCATGGTTGTCCGAAAATCTTAATATTCGTCTAGTCGTCGAGGTCATGTATTGATTATGTGTGGATGAATGCGGGGATCATTGGGTCCAATTCTACTGTTCTTAAGGGTAATCTACAATCATAATTGTTAAATCTAGCATTCGATAGTATGGTTAGAAGGTTGTATCCTTGGACATATCCCTCGATGAGTATCTGATGTATAAAGATCAAATTTTGTAACTTAAGCTCATGGAATTTTATGTTGTGAGAAGGAGATGCTGATAAGAACTATGATTGGTTGAGTATTATGAGTGTGTGTTGGTTGGTTCAGGTCCACCTCTAATTGTAGCGAATATTGATTTAGAATTTCATCACGCTTATGTGAGAAAGGATTAGTCCTGATGACTGTGTCAAGGTCCTTGGTAACATGTGGAAGACGTGAGTATGATCAACTTTGGTGGTTATTGAGAATAGTTTTTATTGTAGGTAAGTTTACAAACAAGAATAATTATCACTCGAGTATTGTGATGACTCCACTGAGGCATTGTATGAGAGGATGTGTAGATCACTCATAGGGTGGTTTGGAATTGAAGATGTAAAACTTTTGGGAGTTGATTTGGTGAAGGATGCTCAGGACAAGGTGAGAAGTATCCAAGCTAAGCTTCTAGCAGACCAGAGTCGACAGAAAAGTATGCGGGACAAGTAACCCCAGTGATTCAACGATTCAGATACTACTCTACTTTTACTTTAGCAAGTCTTTCCTAGTTGATCACTCGGGGACGACTGATGGGTAAATTGATATTTATTGTAACGACCAGATTCCGTCGTTAGGGAAAAGCCAATAGGGAAAGGATTAGACTAGAAAAACTTTTGAGTAGTAACTTGAAATTTCTAGCCTAGTCCAGATTTGGATGAAATCGAAGTCAAGCGAGTCTAGGGAAATCTGGTAATGAATGAGAAGTATAATAATGAAATTAATTGCGTGAGTGGATAGCTAAGACGCTAAGGAACCCGTACGACTTTACGAAATTGAATTCGGGCGAGTAGAACTCCCGAAATTGATCTTAGCATGAACATGTGTTTTCTGAGTGTCGTGGAATGAAGGTGTGTTGTGAATGGGGGTTTAGAGCTATTAATTCGACATTCTATTTCTGTGCAAGCCGCTATGACAGGATTATTCCCGCCAGGGCGAGGCCGCTGTGGCGGGTTGGTGGCCGCCATAGCGGGACAGTCATGATTTAAGACCGAAATAAACCCCAAAATCATTTTATTCTGCAAGTTTTGATTTTGAGAGCTAGAAGACGACCCCATGTGCTTTCTTGACGGTTTTTCACCATTATTAAGGCTAAAGGTAAGGTTTTAACTCCCTGAATCCATTTTTAGATCCGTAGAATGTAAATTCGTGGCTGATTATTGATGGGGGTGGGTTTTGATCTGGAAATTATGGTGGAAAAATTCTAATATGGGTATAAGGATCTTGGGTTTGGTCTAGGGTAATTGGGTTTGTTATAATCCAGATAATTAGACCTTTGATTTTTGATCCTTGAGTATATTAATTGTTTGTAGACCTAGAACAAGCGAAAAGAATCCGAAAAGGAAAGATTCAAGTGCCTTAGGGGATTCAAGCTTGAATTCGAGGTAGAAGATGATTGTGATTTCATGTTGGTATGATATATATTTGTAATTGCTCATTATAATGCATGTATGTATGCGAATGTTGCATTATTGATCACTCTAATCGTAAATGAGGATAATTGAATAATTATATGTCATTAATCACCTCTTATTGTATGATTGTGAGAATATACATTGTGATTGTGATTGTGGTTTGTTGAATGGATCGGGTGTTACATTCCGACACACTAACTTGGATTGGTTGCCACGTTCTGGCATAAATATGGGATCGATTTCCACGCTCCGGCATAAATATGAGATCGGTTGCCACGTTTCGGCATAAACATTGGATCGAGTACCACGAACCGGTACACCAACAGTTTAGGTTCCATGAGAGGACCATTGAATTGGATTCCGTGAGAGGACCATTGAATTGGATTCCGTGAGAGGACCATTGAATTGTGTTGTGTATCTACTTGTGTTGATTACGTTCATATCTAATGGTGATTGAGGTTGAAAGATTGTTTATTGCTCTAAAATGATAACCAATGTGTATTATTGAGATCGTAGAATGCTACATTGATCCTGAAAATATGACTAACATTGTATATGTTCGGTATATGTCTGTTTTATAATGTTGTGGTTACTTGCCATGTGATCCTACCAGTACACTTGTATTGTGGTTGTGTACTGATACTGCACTTGCTTGTTCTTTGTTGAGTACAAGGCATCTTCAGGCGGTTATTGATAGACCTCAGCTAGGTGACTATTGAGCGTAACCGAATTCAAGGGTGAGCCAGTTCTTTCAGGCTGTCATGGATCTTTCTTGTTTAAGTCCACTCTTTTCGGACTCGGACTATTTGTTTAAGATGTTTGTTTAGTTTTGGGGTTGTACTCTTTGTTCTTAAACTTGTCATTAGTAGAGTTTTGGTGCAATGACTTTCAGGTTCTAGGGGTTATTCTTCCGCATTAGTTTGACTAGTTTATTAAAACCTTTGGAGTTTATGGGAACTCTATATTTCTTTTGGTCATTTAAACCTGCTTCCGTATCTTTAAATGCATAGTATTTGGTTAAGTTGTTAGTTTGGGTTGTAGTAATGGTTTTCCCACCGGAGGGTTAGTGTGGGTGCCAATCACGACGGTTTGAGTCGTGACATATATACAAAACTAATGTCTTTATCAAGATCAAAGATTCCATAATCATATGATACACCAATAAGTAATATGTAGTCATTATGTGTTTTAAAATTAAAATGCAATCTTCTAAAATCCAAATTTCATATATAATATAGTTATGATAATGTTTTGGAATTGAAGTTGTGCACAAACAAAACATTAAGGATGCTTGAAAAGGGTAAAAGAGAAGTAAGGGATAATGGGAACAAAGTTCAAAAAAGTACTTTGCTGCGAGAGAATAGTCATCATTGTGTATCATACAATTGTAATTAATTGCTAGTTTTAATTCTATCACTTTCTACTCTTTTTTACTCATGTTAATATTAACATTATTATGACAACAACAAAAAAAATCATATAATTTTTTAGGCTTGATCTTTTGGAGAAGAAAAGATTTCTTTGGAGAATATTGTAAAAAATTTATTTTGTAAAAAGTTATTTGTGAATCTGCAGTAGTTGGATTTACATAGAGTATGTACTAACAAATACTTATAACAATAACTTTGAAGAAACATAAACAACAAAGTTTGAAGCATGTACTAAAAAACAACAATTAATATCATAAGCATAAATTAATGACTGTAAAAAAATATAGCAAGATCTGTAACAATAGAATGAAACATAATGGAAAAAATTGAGCCCACTGAATGCAGAGTGTCTCCTTAAGGAAACTATTCTACTCTAGTATCCGAGGTTTAAAGAAATAGATCCTCTCAAGATGAAACAATTTTATTCACCAGTGTAATGATATAAAAAAAATGGTGTCAGTGAGCCACTCAACAGAAGCAAAGTACTCAAATATTTAATTGTGCAGAAGAAGAAGAAGAAGTTCAGAATTTTCGTTGTTTTAAAATGAGAGGAAACTCTTCTATTTATAGAAAACAAGTATAGTATGAACAAATGTTTATTGTGTCTTATCGGAAAGGTCACAACTCTTCAAAAGGGTCACAAACTTTCATAAATGTTACAACCTTTCGTAAAAGTCATAACTTCTCATAAAAGTCACAACTTTTAATGAAAGGAAAAGGTTAGTTTTGGAAATAAATAAATTAAAAGGGAATCCTTATTTGTGGTGGTGCCACATAGGCGGCCTAAGGTTCTCTTATATATATATATGATTTCTAACTATTATATTTATTGCGCATTCCGCGGATACATATACTAATTTCAATCAATTAAATAACGGCATAAATTAGTATTATCAGAATTGATCTGTCTTAAATAAAATATTATTCCAGGAGGTTGCTTGGAACAATTCTGTATATAATTAATTACACTGTCTAAATAATAAATGAAAGACCATATAATTCTGTATATAATTCATTTGTCAGATATTTGGGATTTAATACTTCAATTGGATGGTTGTTGTATTGTTCTATAATGTATTGTATTATATATACAACGTTTGGATAGATTCTATAGTTTCTCATTGTTACATAATGTCACATAAGAGAAATTTGAACAAGAAAAGTATGATGCATGATAAAACTATTATAAAAAGGTAGGATAATTGATAAAATAGAATTATTAGATATTTCATAAGCAAAGGTAAATAAAACGGAGGAAGTATATGTGCTCAAATAAACCAGATCTAGGACAGGTTCTAACATTTGAAACCACTAGAAATTGATTAAGACGAACGAGTTATATTGTTTGGTCATGCAACAACTCATAAAAACTAAATTGTAGAAGATATTAAAACCAACATATAACCACATGAGCTACTGCATGGAGTTTGATGTATAATCTCCATTAAACGGGTCCAATATTTTGTCAGGATATAAATGCGAATCTGAGCTAACATGGATCCACTAAGCTAATGCTTGTAAAATACAAGGAATCAGCCACAACTAATGGGTGACCATTACAAGCCTAATGTGACACATATTTTTGGGACATAAGGATTGTTACTAAAGGTCTCATGCCTCAACTAACGGGTGAGCCTCCATCCCTAGGTCCTCTCGGTGTTAAGTTAACTCCCAATAGAAACATGCAATTAACTTAAGACATTGTATCATACTGATAATTGATAATAATTGAGTAGCTCATGAATCATAATAAAACTAATAATTTCTAATGATAATTGAGAGACAATTTATCTAAAAACGTCTTAGTCATGATATGATACTCTATATTATGCATTTGAAAGAGCATAAATCTGAGACATGAAAATATTTATACTCTGAGGGTTCATAAAATACATTTATTATTATGGGAATACAAGTAAAATCATGCAAGTGAAGGCCATTCATGAAGAATAACTGTATTTCATTGGAATTATGTACAAATCATAAAACCCTAGGTTTTGTACAAATCACATACTGAAGAACTGAAGTCTTTTTAGGACTCAATGGGTGAAAAGATACCCATTGATTAAATTTCACTTACCTGAAATAGAGACACTAGCTTGAATTCTTGAGCGGAGACTTGAAGCTTTAGAGTGCTTGTTCTAGCTTGAGAGGAGCCTTGAAACAAAATAAATATAATTTGAGGACCTACACCGTGGGCGGGACTAGCACTCGAGAACCATTACTGGCCCCAAGCGAACCCTTGGTCTGGCTTACTTACTCAGCGGAAGACTTAACTCAACATAACTCTACTTTTAAAAGTAAACTGAAAGCTCAAAGATAACTGAAAATGTATTAAAATAACATTCACTAGCCAAAATGGCAACTCAAGTCTCAACATAATAGAATGAAAATAAAAAGACTAAAGAACTAACATTTGACTGTCAATGAAGCCTCTAAAAACTGAGACAGACGTCGGGACAAGACCCATGACATCCTAATGAACTAAACATACTGAAAGCAATAAAAGGGTATCCTCCGGAAGCAAGGAGGCTAACCAACAAACTTTGAAGCTCAACTAGAATCAATGATGCGTTGGATGTTGATCCTGGTTACCTATATCTGCATCATTAGAAGATGCAGATCAAATGACATCACTATATTAAATGTACGAGCATGCGAGGGGAAATCTAAAACAAGCCATAATCATGAAAGAAACTGAAAGAAGAAACCTAGTCTCAACTCAACTCAACTCAACTGAATTCATTTCAATATAAAGCAGTATAAATAAGTGCAGTATAAGGAAAAGCTTTTTAAAACATGGATAGCAACTCTATGTATTTAGAAATACAACAGTAACTATGTTTGTATGCAAAGATACAATATAAACTCTGGAATGTATATAAAAATACAATTTACTTCTGTGTATATATGAATACAAAATACTTCTGTGGTAGTTTCTCTAACCGACAACCATCACTTAAGAGCTATTGTGATGATACAGCATTTTGCCTCACGCTGCCAGGGCCATCCTATACCTTGCTGAGGGTATAGAACCTGACTACTAAGTGGATCCACTAGTCTATGCTAAAAAGCACTAAGAAATCATCTAAAAATTATGACCCTTTTCTACCCATGGTGGCTACATGGCTTATGGGGGCAGGGAGTTGTCTGAACTCTCCCCCATATCGGTGCTCAATACTACCCCAGAATATAATACTAGCTCTTATATTTAAAAACATAACTTCTTTTTGGGGTTTGAGAAAATTTCTCAAAAAATAGTTCAAAGGCTCTTCTTGGAAATCAAAGTTTCCTCTCTTGCTTATTTGTGAAAACATTTACTCTTTACTGAAAAGCTAGCTCAAAGTCTATTTTGGAAATCGAAGTTTTCTCTCTTGTTTAAATGTGAAAACATTTTAATCTTTGGGAATACATAGTCCCCATATACTCTTTTGAAGAAATGAACTTCAATCTTTACTCTTTACTCAACTCAAAACTCAAGTCTTAAAACAAAGTTAAAACATTTGTAAAAGACTCTTGGAAAACTCTATGAACTTCTCTTGACTTGACTCTTAACTTTCCTTGAATTGAATTATGTATTCAAGGCTCATGATCTCATGTTATGGATGATTTCCTATTGTTTAGACGTACCTTAGAGTGTAGGAATCAACTAGGAAACATAGGTACGCTTCAAGGGAACTTAATTGGAAAGAAGTGGGAAAAGATAAAAGACCTGGCGTCCCCGGCGCTCTGAGTGGCGCGGGGAGCCAGAGACCAAACTTCAGAGTCTGGGTTGGGGCGGTCTGAGTGGCGCGGCACCCCTGAGCCCAAACTTCAGACACTGGAGTGGGGTGCTCTGAGTGGCATGGCGCCCCATGCCTCTACCCAAAAAATCCCCAATTTTTCTTGTTCATTTTTCAACTCTAAACCCTCTAGATTCACTTAGTTCTTTCCCCAAACACTTAGATTCGACTACATAATAAAAATATGAAAGAATCTACTCAAAATGATATCTAATTTCATGAATCTAAATCAATAACTCCTCAACAACTCCAACAATCAAGAATCCAATAGAAACTTCAAACAAATTCATCGATAACTAAATTCCTAAACCTTCAAGAATATAAATTCACTGAAATAAATCATGGTTGACACGTGGGTGAATTAACCCAACGCTAAGTGATCTCACATACCTCTTAAGGATTACCCTTTGATGAAATCCACAAGCAATTCTTCAAGAACTTGGCGATTCCTTGCTTCTTCTTCTCTTTTCTCTTCTCTCAAAACCCTATTTTATTTTCAATAGCGTAAATGAAATCCAATCAGTTTACACCCCAACTTAATTAACAAAAATGAATTTAATTAATTGGGTAGTGAAAAGACCACAATACCCTTCTAAAATCCGGTTTTGACTTTCCTTATCTAGACAGCCCAACTTCAAATGGAAATATCTCCCTCATACAAACTCGAAACTGAGCAAATTCGGAGGTGTTGGAAAGACAATTCAAATATATTTCCTACGGTTTTTTTAGCACACCTAACTCATCCTTAGCTATGAGATATGGTCATTTGAAGTTGACCCAAAACTCATACTTAACTTGATTTTGTCAAATTTCCAGATTTTTCATTCTTTCCAAAAATTACTCTTTCTAATTCTAGCTCTTTCTATTTGCGCGGTGTTACAATATCTACCTCTTGGGAACAATCATCCTCGAATGAGATAAATATTAGTAGGCTAAGGACGTAACATCTAACATTCAGTTCAAACACCCAACAAGCAAAAATGCAAATACAGCATGCCAACTTAAAAATAAATACCAAGAAAAGGATTAGTACCTTAATTTGGAACTTCTACGGATTTGAAGAGATGTGGGTATCTCTTCATCATATCCTTCTCAGCTTCCCAAGTGGATTCTTCAATAAACTGATTTCTCCACAAAACTTTGACTGATGCTACCTCTTTTGTTCTCAACTTGCGAACTTGGCGATCTAGAATCTGAACAGGAATCTCCTCATATGATAAGCTATCCTTGATACCAATATCCTCAGTAGGAGTGATAAGTGAAGGATCTCCCATGAACTTTTTCAACATGGAGATGTGAAATACCGGATGAACCGCTGCTAACTCTTATGGTACCACTAACTCAAAAGCTACATTGCCAATCCTCTTGGATATTCTGTAAGGACCAATATATCGGGGACTAATTTTCCCCTTCTTACCAAATCTCATAACACCCTTCATGGGTGAAATTATCAAGTAGACCCAATCATCTACTTCAAACTCTAACTCCCTTCTCCTAACATCAGTGTAGGATTTCTGACGACTCTGCGTTATTTTCAACCTTTCTTGAATAACATTCACTTTCTCCATAGCTTGATGAACTAAGTCTGGTCTTATCAACCCATCTTCACTAACTTCAAACCATCCAATAAGAGATTTGCATCTTCTCCTATAAAGAGCTTCATAAGGAGCTATCTGGATGCTAGTGTGGTAACTATTGTTGTAAGGAAACTCAATGAGAGGTAGGTGATCATCCCAATTACCCTTGAAATCAATCACACAGGCCCTCAACATATCTTCTAAAGTCTGAATAGTGCGCTCTGCTTGATCATCTGTCTGCGGATGGAAAGCAGTACTCAAGTTCACCTTTGAACCCAAGCCTTTCTAAAAAGATCTCTAGAATTGTGAAGTAAATTGTGCACCTCTATCTGATATAATCGAAACTGGCACCCCATAAAGTCTAACTACCTCTTGAAGTTACAACTTGGCATAGTCCTCTAATGAATGGGTAGTCTTTACCAGCAAAAAGTGGGCTAACTTTGTCATTCTATCGACAATCACCCAAATATAATCATGTTGCCTGCGAGACCGTGGCAACCCAGTAATGAAAACCATATTGATCATCTTCCACTTCTATTCTGGAAGTTCTATATTCTGATCAATACCACCTGACCTTTGGTGCTCTACCTTAACTTATTGACCATTTGGGCATTTAGCAACGAACTCAGTAATACCTTTCTTCATACTATTCCACCAATACACTTCTCTCAAGTCACGATACATCTTTGTGGAACCCAGATGAATTGAATATCTAGAGCTATGAGCTTCCTCCATGATCCTCTCTTGGAGTTCATCCACCGTTGGTACACATAATCTACCTTGATACATCAATACACTATATCCTCCTTGTTCAAAAGCCAATACTTTTTGCTTATGAACATTTGCCTTTAATTCAAGCAAAATAGGGTTTTGTTCTTGCTTCTCTTTCACTTTTGACACTAATTATGATTCATCCCCATTCATCACTACTACTCCTCCCTCTGTGGAATCCATTAGTCGAATTCCTAATCGTGCAAGTCTATGCACATCTTTTGCTAACTCCTTCTTTTCTTCCTCAACATGGGCAGTACTACCCATAGATAATCTACTCAAGGCAACAGCAACAACACTAGCCTTACCTGGGTGATAAAGGATACTCATGTCATAATCTTTGAGTAACTCTAACCACCTCCTATGTCTGAGATTAGGCTCTTTCTGACTAAACACATACTGAAGACTATTGTGATCAGTGAATACATCTACATGAACACCATAAAGATAGTGGCGCCATATTTTCAAAGCAAATACTACGACAGCCAAATCTAAGTCATGTGTTGGGTAATTCTTCTCATGAACCTTTAATTGTCTGGAGGCATAAGCTATAACTTTGCTATTATGCATTAACACACAACCCAAACCAACTCTGGACGCATCACAATATACAACAAAGCCTTGCGTACCTTTGGGTAAGGTCATACTAAGGTAGTAGTCAACCTTTTTTTCAATTCCTGAAAGCTTTTCTCACAAGTTTCGGACCATTGAAATTTCACTATTTTCTGAGTTAACTTGGTCAAAAGGGATGACATAGATGAGAACCCCTCTACGAACCTTCTATAATAGCCAGCCAACCCAAAGAAACTCCTAATATCTATTGCAGATGTGGGTCTAGGACAATTCTGCACTGCCTTTATTTTCTAAGTGTTAACTCTAATTCCCTCATCGAAAACAATGTGGCCTAAGAATGCCACAGAATCAAGCCAAAACTCACACTTAAAGAACTTGGCATACAACTCTTTATCCTTTAGAGTTTGGAGAACTATTCTGAGATGACTAGCATAGTCTTCCTCATTCCTCGAATAGAATAGAATGTCATCAATGAACACGATAACAAACACATCTAAATAAGGCTTGAATAGTATGTTCATAAGGTCCATGAACGTTGTAGGCGCATTGGGTAAACCGAGCGGTATGACCAGAAACTCATAATGACCATAACGGGTCCTGAAAGCTGTCTTTGGAATATCACATTCCCTTACTCTTAACTGATGGTAGCCAGATCTGAGGTCTATCTTAGAGAAACAAGTGGCACCCTGAATTTGATCGAAGAGATCATCAATTCTCGGAAGAGGATACTTATTCTTGATAGTAACCTTGTTGAACTAACTGTAATCTATACACATCCTAAGGGAACCATCCTTCTTCCTAAAAAATAAGATCGGAGCGCTCCAAGGTGAGACACTTGGTCGAATAAAACCTTTCTCTAGGAGATCTTTCAACTTCTCTTTTAACTCTTTCAACTCTGATGGTGCCATTCTATATGGCGGAATAGATATATGACGAGTATCAGGAAGAATATCTATACTGAAGTCTCTCTCTCAGGAGGGACTCCAAGAAGATCATCTGGAAAGATTTCTGGAAACTCTTTTACTACTGAAACTGACTGAATAAAAGGTATCTCAAAACTAGAGTCATTAACTCAGACTAAGTGATAAACACACCCCTTGGAAACTAACTTTCTTGCCTTAAGGTACGAAATAAAATGACCTTTAGGCACTACTGAACTACTTTTCCACTCTAAGACTGGCTCATTTGGAAACTGGAACCTGACAACTCGATAACTACAATCAACTGAGGCATAACAGGCATGAAGCCAGTCTATACCAAGAATAACATCAAAATCTACTATGTCTAACTCAACTAAATCATCCATGGTGCTTTTGTGATTAACAGAAATGGTACAATCACGATAGACCCTCTCTGCTAGAATAGACTCACCAACAGGTGTAGAAACACCGAAGGGCTCACTAAGTTTTTTAGGAAGAATTTCAAAATTCACCGCAACATAAGGAGTTACAAAGGATAAACTTGCTCCTGGATCTAACAAAGCATAAACATCAAAGTTAAAGACTTGGATCATACCAGTGATAACATCTGGCAAATCCTCTAGCTCTTGGCGACTAGTGATAGCATAAAGATGATTTCCTTCTCTACCTGGCCCTGAAGTAGCTCCTCTGGATACAACTCTGCCTGGTGGAGCAATTGAAGAAGACTGGGCTCTATTGCCCCCTTTATCGTTACCCTACTTGTTCTTTGGACACTCTCACATAAAATGACCATTCTGGCCACACTTGAAGCAATCAGTAGAGCCCTCACAACATGTCCCCGAGTGGTTTCTACCACACTTAGCACATGCAGGAGGCTTACTACCCCCGTGTGTCATACTACCTTGAGAATGAGAAGGTTTAGCTCTGAAATCCTAACTATTGTACTCACCTTTGTTATTTGGTGCAGGTGCACTAGCAGATGATGGAGCAGGTTCGCATCATTCTTTTGCTGCCCGGACGCATTCCCTGATGTCTTAGATCTCTTATTCTTAAACTCTTCTCTATCTCTCAGCTTATCCTCCTCAACTTGTTGCACATGGATCATTAGCCTTGCTATGTCCATATCCCCTATCAGCATGGATGCATTGCCTTCCTTGCTTGACAGGCGAGACAACCTAGTAACGAATAAACTCATCATTCCCCTCTTGTCAGTAACCATCTCCGGAGAATAGCAGGAAAGTTGTGTGAACCTTAGACTGTACTGATGAACGCTCAAAGAATCCTTCTTAAGAGTGAGAAACTCTCGTACCTTTGTTTCTCTCATTTCTCGAGGTAAGAAACACCCCAAGAAGGCCTCCTTAAAACAAGCCCAACTCACAAGTGGTGCACCCTCAGCTCGGTTCTTCTTCCATTGATCAAACCAGATCCTAGCGACACCCTTCATTTGGTATGCAACTAGTTCCACCCTCTCAGTATCATCAACATGCATGATCTCAAAAACCTTCTGAAGCTCTCCAACAAAATTTTTTGGATCCTCAGTAACACTTGAACATGTGAAGCTTGGTGGATTCATCCTTAAGAACTCACAAATCCTTGAAGTGTCAGCCACTTCCTGTTGATTCCCTCTCTATCCAACTTGATTGGTCACAGCTTGACTTAACATCCGGATTGCTTCACTGAATTCAGCATTGGTGACCTCTCATTGGGGTTGCACTTCTGGTGCATTAGGTACCCATTGCTCCTGAACGTTCTTCCTAGTAGGACGACCTCAGACAGCTCTTCGTGAAGGCATGATCTGAAAGATACGCGCAAGCACGAGTTAGAAAGAAACTTTATAGATATTAACTCTATCGCACGACATGGATATGAAAGAAGTGAGATAGTTCCTAAGTGTCGCAGCCTCCTAATTATAGATGTGGCGCGCTTCACACCGATAACTAGGACTCTACTGACACGGCTTTATAGACTCCCTAGGACTCTTAAACTCTGGGCTCTGATACCAAGTTTGTCACGCCCCGAGCCTACACCCTGGGTGGGACTGACACTCGAGAACTATTGCTGGCCCCAAGCGAACCCTTGGCCTGGCTTACTTACTCAGCGTAAGACTTAACTCAACATAACTGTACTTTTTAAAAGTAAACTAAAAGCTCAAAGATAACTGAGAATGTATTAAAATAACATTCACTGGCCAAAGTGGCAACTCAAGTCCCAATATAATAGAATGAAAGTGAAAAGACTAAAAAACTAACATAGTACTGTCTATGAAGCCTCTAACAACTGAGATGGACGTCGGGACAAGACCCACGACATCCTAATGAACTAAACATACTGAAAGCAATGAAAGGGGATCATCCGGAAGCAAGGAGGCTCACCAACAAACTCTGAAGCTCAACTAGAATCAACGATACGTTGGATGCTGATCCTGGTTACCTATATCTGTATCATTAAAAGATGCAGGCCAAATGGCATCACTACATTGAATGTACGAGCATGCGAGAGGAAATCTAAAACAAGACATAAGCTTGAAAAGAACTGAAAGAACAAACCTGGTCTCAACTCAACTGAACTGAACTCATTTCAATATAAAACAGTATAAATAAGTGCAATATAAAGAAAAGCTTTTTAAAACATAGATAGCAACTCTGTGTATTTAGAAATACAGTAGTAACTTTGTGTGTATGCAAAGATACAATATAAACTCTGGAATGTATATAAAAATACAATTTACTTCTGTGTATATAAGAATACAAAATACTTATGCGGTAGTTTCTCTAACCGACAATCATCACTAAAGAGCTATTATGATGATACAACATTTTGTCTCACACTGCCATGGTCGTCCCATACCTTGCCGAGGGTATAGAACTTGACTACTAAGTGGATCCACTAGTCTATGCTAAAAAAGCACTAAGGAATCATCTAAAAACTATGACCCTTTTCTACCCATGATGGCTACATGGTTTATGGGGGCTGGGAGTTGTCTAAAGTCTCCCCCATATCGGTGCTCAATACTACTCCCAAAATATAATACTAGCTCTTATGTTTAAAAACATAACTTCTTTCTGGGGTTTGAGATAATTGTTTAAAACTTAGCTCAAAGGCTCTTCTTGGAAATCAAAGTTTCCTCTCTTGCTTAATTGTGAAAGCATTTACTCTTTATTGAAAAACTAGCTCAAAGACTCTTTTGGAAATCAAAGTTTCCTCTCTTGTTTAAATGTGAAAACATTTTACTCTTTGGGAATACATAGTCCCTATATACTCTTTTGAAGAAATGAACTTCAATCTTTACTCTTTACTCAACTCAAAACTCAAGTCTTAAAACAAAGTTAAAATATTTGTAAAAGACTCTTGGAAAACTCTATGAACTTCTCTTGACTTGACTCTTAACTTTC
>JAJOOE010009914.1:0-44023 GCA_036250405.1 Solanum raphanifolium | reverse complement strand
TTTCAGATTTAATTATGATTTAGCTTCCGCATCAGTTTATTATCTTTAGTATGCTTATGATCATGCCAGCAGGGTTAGCTTGGGATCACTTGTGGTCCTAGGTCCCGTGTCCGCGTCTCGGGGGTAGCTCGGGGCGTGACAAGGATACTTATTCTTGATGGTAACTTTGATCACAAATAGGACCAGACCAAGGTGAGATACTTGGTCGAATGAAACCTTTATCTAGGAGATCTTTCAACTACTTTTTTAGCTATTTCAACTCTATTGGTGCCATTCTTTATGGCGGAATAGAGATAGGACGAGTATCTGGAAGAACATCTATACCGAAGTCTATCCTTCTCTCAGGAGGGACTTCGGGAAGATCATCTGGGAAAACTTCTGGAAACTCTTCTACTACTGGAACTGATTGAATAGGATGTATCTCAACATTAGAGTCATTAACTCGGACTAAGTGATAGACACATCCCTTGAAAACTAATTTTCTTGCCTTAAGGTACGAAATAAAACGACCCTTAGGCACTGTTGAACTGCTCTTCAACTCTATAACTGGTTCACTGGAAACTCGAACTTGACTACTGGAGTTCTACAATCTATTGATGCATAACAGGTATGAAGTCAGTCCATACCTAGAGTGACATCAAACTCTACCATGTCTAACTCAACAAAATCAGTCATGGTACTCCTGTGATTGACGGAAATGGAACAATCATGATAGACTCTTTCTATTAGAATAGACTCACCATCAGGTGTAGAAACACTGAAGGCTCAAGAAGTTGTTCAGGAAAAATATCAAAATTTAAGACTTGGGTCATACCAGTGACAACATCTGGCGTATCTTCTTGCTCTCGGCGACTAGTGATAGCATAAAGACGGTTTCTTCACTGTCTGCCCTTGAATTAGCTCATCTAGATGCAGCTCTATCTGGTGGAGCAACTGAAGAAGACTGAGCTCTATTGCCCCCATTACCATTACTCTGTCTGCTTTTAGGACACTCTCTCATAAAATGACCGTTTTGGCCACACGTGAAGTAACTAGTGGAGCCACCACAACACACCCATGAGTGGCTCCTACCACACTTAGCACATGTAGGAGTCTTAGTACCCCCTTGTGCCTTACTATCTTGCGAATGCGCAGGTCTAGCTCTGAAGTTCTGAGAATTCTAACTATTGTACTCACATTTGTTCCTTGGTGCGGGCGTACTAGCAGTTGATGGAGCAGGTCATTTCTACTTATATTGGAAAGAAGACCGGTTCGCATTACTCTTTTGCTGCCCAGATTCATTCCCTGAAGTCTTTGCCTTCTTATTCTTAAACTCTCCTCTTTCCCTCAGCTTGTCATCCTCAATTTGTTGCACATGGATCATTAGCCTTTTCCTTTTAACATCACTTCACTACTAAAAGACTTCTGAAAAGATATCTCCCATACTTTTTTTTTGGGGACTCATTACTATCTTGTTCTTAAACACTTGACTTGATTTCTCATCTTATCATCTTTCCCTTGGGTCTAAAGCTGACGCTTGAACCTGTGAAGTAGGGCAGGCAAGGGGACCGGGACTGGACAGGACGGGGGACGCCTTGGCCGGGATTCAGCCAGGACCGGGATTGGTAGGATAAAAATTTGTCCCATCCCGTCTCACTATATATACGGGATGGGACGGGGTTTGGCGGGACGGGACGTGGGATTTTTATTTTTTTTATATGTTTATTTATTTATATTGAAATTATATGTTATTGAATAACATTTTTAGTTTATTTGATTTTCAATAACATTTTTAGCTAATAAAAAATGCTTAAGTTTTCAAGTTTCAAGTTTCAAGTTTCAAATTTCAAATTTGTATTTTAAATATTTTAAAAGAATTTAACTTGAAATTTCAAAAGTCAAATTTCAATTTTTAAATTAAGTATTTTAAAATTAAAATTAAAATGCAAGACAACAGTTATATAAAAAAGACTTGAATAAAGCCTTCAAATTTATTCAATAAATTATAATTGCAACTTAGAACTAAGAAGTTACAATTTACAAATATTAGTGGAGTAACTAATTGACGCAACCACTTTCTAGAAGGGTCACTACAAAAAACCGCTTAAATAGCGGGGTTTAATTTTAAGGTTTGTGGGGGTTTAAAACCCTCGCAATCTAGTATTGCGGCAGTTGTAAAAACTCCCACAATAAGAGTTGTCGCAAGCAATTTGCGGCAGTTTTTCTTTGACCCCCACAATCAATTAGCGGGGGTTACTTTGCGGAGATCAACCCACGCTAATTTAAAATTAAATCTTTTGATATTATTGTTCAGTTACAAATAGCGGGGGTTTAAAACCTCCACAATTTTTGCAATTGCTTATATTGAAAGATCTGAGTAATCGCATAAGCTCTACAATTCATTCAATATACTTTTATTCATATATTATTTATAGAATCACTAATTAAGCTATAAATCATAATCGAATCCAAAAAATGTCTCAAGGTGAAGAAATATATATTCTTTAACGACATATCATCAAGTCACAAAAATATTGCATTATCATTAGTCGCTAAAATGATATTGTCAACATCAAATATGTTCATCAAAATCAGACACTAAATCTAAACACAAAATATCCAATCCAACATTTTAACATCCCCTCCAATCACACAATCTCATCATGAAATTAATTAGCTAAGAATATAGGGGGAATTGGTTCACTACAATATAACCAACGGTTGTCATGGCTAGGATTACTATCACCACTGCATGATCTTCTTGTGTGCATAGGCGGAATTGGTTCACTAGCAGCATCACTTGGCTGCATAAAAAAATAAAGTATAAAATTAATTAAGTGATATGAAAAAATGTAAAATCCTTGACAAATATTATGTTCAAACTATACTTATCATCAGTTAATATATGTCAACAAAAAATGCATTAAAGAAATGAGAAGCAATATACAAATCAAATGAAAATAGAAATGTAAGAACATTACTTACAGTTGTTGTAGAAGAATGTGTCGAAGGAGAAGCAAAGAACCCCGCAAATTGTTCTGGTATCATCCCTTCTTTCATTATCATATACGCCTTAAAAGCATTCATCATTTGATTATGAGCATTCATCATTTCATTGTGGTTCTCTTGGCATTGGGACGAACATGAGCCTTCACTGCTTGAAGCACTTGCACCACCAAAACGCGGTCTTACTTGTTTAAAAACTTTACTAGGGACAACTCCTAATCTCAAACACCTGACCCTTCCAGAGTGCTCTTTTCCTAAAACCTTACCAACAACATCATTTGGCGAAATTTGAGACTTATCCATGGTGCTTTGGCTCAAAGTTAGCTCAATTTTTTCATGTACATACAAAATCAATGCCGCAAATAAACAAGCAGTAATATTGGAATCACCTTAATTAGTAAAGACAGAAAGATAAAAACTACTTAAATGTACACGTAAGAACATGAGTAGTTAGAGGTACGGGACCACAAGCCATCATAATACAATTAAATAACAAAGAATTAAGTCTATATAACCTCCATCAATTAATCAACTAGTTCACAACTATTGCCCTATCTTTTTTTTTTATCTTGTTGAAATGCAATTAGAATTCATGAAGAAACTTACACATATTTCTTTTGCAACTTCATTAACATATACTCCATCTTTATTTTTATAAGTAGCAATATATATTTGTGCTCGTCCAGGTTTTTGTCCTGTTTTAGCCATCTACAAATAAAAAATTCAAATAAGAACAATTTACTACTCAAAAATAAATACATAATAAGTTAATTTACTAATCACCATTTCTGCCCTTCTCGTAGCATTCGCTTTGGAGCCACTTGTGTGTGGAATTGTCTGTTTTTTTTCAATTTTCAGTATTTCTTCTACGCATTTCCTTATAAAAACTATACAGAACTTAATTTAAAAAATCAAATAGTTACATGATAATAAAGACTAGTAAAAACAGTAACATAAGTACCTTTGTTGAATCTTTATATTGGTAATCAACAAAAGAAATCCATTGATCTCGTGGAATTCCATCTGGCACATTATCAATAATCTCAACTTTACTTTTAAGTGGGTCTTCGACTAACTTCCACAAGTTGTTCTTATTTGTAGCCCACTTCTTTCCAATAGATTTATAAATATGTTGCCGCACATTTGACTCTGTTGTCTTAAAGGAGAACCTGGCTTCAAGAAAAATAATATTAGTTAGTCCATTGCTTGTAAATATAATATTGAAATTACCAATTATCTTTCTCACCAAAAAGTAAAATATAGTAAGAGTGTAGTTGTAAGCTTATACCTTTATAATTTGATCGAAGACGCGATTTAAGTATGACATAGGCACACTCGACCATTTCTCAAAGTTTATTGGAAATAAAGAGCAATCACATACTAAAATTCCACAAAAGCCTGAAAGAAGGCTACAAGCCTCTCCAAATGGTTCATTCAGGTAATCAAAATTAACCACAATAAGTTCATCACCTAATAAATTAAGCACATCTATTTTTTTTACTTTGAGAATTTTGACATTGGTTTCTGAATTTGTAGTAAAAACAAAGATAAGTTGAAGCTATGAGAGAAACAAATAATGGTTATTGAATATGCGCTGATACTAAAAATTATTTACTTATTGCTTCTACAATTCAATATGACTGTGATTCACGCCCAATACGCTTTTTGAATGGAGCTTGAACTGTTGGAACTTGTTGTGATGAGTCTTGTTCTGTTGAAGCCGGATGTGATGTTGAGTGAACTAAATGAGATTGTTGTGATGTAGGAAAAACTGTCGGAGCCAGTTGTGACATAAGTTGATCCATCGTAGCTGAATGTGATGCCAAGTCAACTGATTGAGATGACTGTGATACAGGCTGAAATATTGGAGGCGCCTACAATGTCGGCTGAAATAGTGGGACTGAATGTGTTGTGGCCAAAAATGATGTGGTCTGATGTGGTGGCAAACATGATGTTAATTGGAGAAATGAATGTATTGATTCCGCACCTTGAGAATCAGATACTAATTGATCTGAGTTTTATTTTTTCTGTAAACGCTTGAACTTTGGCATGCTGGCAATTCAATATTTCAAATCCTATAGCATGAATCAAGAAGTTAAAAAAGATTCAGCTAAAAACAACAGTTTAAAACTTCATCTTAAGTACCTGAAACTAAAAAAACAGCAACCAAAAATCTGCAGAAACAGCAGCTTAAAACTCACAAAATCAACAACTAAAAATTGAAAAAATAGTGGATAAATCACAGTAGAAACAACAACTTAAAACACAAAAATTCAGCACCTAAAAGTCACAAAATAGTAGCTAAAAACTGCAAAAACAACAACCAAAAATCTGCAGAAACAGCAGCTTAAAACGCCAAAAAACAGCAACTAATAACCTGCAAATACTACATCTTAACAATAAAAATAGGCGAAATGGTCTAACGGACCCTTATACTTGTACGCATTGTATTATGGATCCTTCTATTTAATCTTTTATCAACTGAACCCTTACACTCCATCAAAAGAATATTTTTAAACCCTCTTATCAGGTGTGTAGTTCACTCGCCTTTAAATAAATGATATATCAAATCCACGTCATCTAAATTAATGACATGTCATAATTATCATTATTAACAATTTTTTAAAACTATTAACCAAAATTATATAATAAAATATGAAATAATAATTTTTTAATTTATTCTTTATTGTTTGAAACTCCATACTTTATCTCCCCATTCCTACCTTGAAACCCTCAAAATCTAAAGCCTTCGCCGCCGTCTTCATCTCAGTCATCGTCGCAGCTTTTGCCGACGACCACATGTACTCTTTTCCTCACCCGTATAATCTCCGTCGTACCATGGCCACTAGATCTGACCGGAAAACCTCTTCGCTGTCGTGACCAGATCGCACCCTCACCGCTTCGTTCTTCTTCCACCGACATGCGTCGTCTCTCTCACTCCATTGCGAATTAGTGGTCTCGGTCGAGCACGACCACCGCTGCTCACTCACAAAAGCGGGAAGAACAAAGAAAAATGGACCGGACAGACATGGAGATGGCTAAAAATGGAGGTGGGCCGATTGGCCGAGGAAGAAAGCATTTTTTAGTTACTGTAATTTTTTTTAAAAGTTTCATTTTTTTATTGTTTTATTTTTCTATTTTTTAATTATTTTTTAACTTAAATAGGATAGTCACTCGCCTTAACGAGAGTGAATTCACGCACTTTTGCCAACTCAACTATTTTGATGCCACATAAGATTAGTCAATGGTCAGAAGGTTTGATAAATTGTGATTTATTAAGTTTAAGGGTTCAATTGATAAAGCATTAAGTAAAAGGGTTCACAATACAAACTCATACAAGTACAGGGATCTATTAGACCATTTCGCCTAAAAAATAAGCACCTGAAACTAAAAAAACAACAACAAAAAATCTGCAGAAACAGTAGCTTAAAACTCACAAAATCAGCAACTAATAACCTGCAAATACTACATCTTAACTATAAAAAATAAGCACCTAAAACTAAAAACATAGCAACCAAAAATCTGCAGAAACAGCAGCTTAAAACTCACAAAATCAGCAACTAATACCTTGCAAATACTACATCTTAACAATAAAAAATAAGCACTTGAAACTAAAAAAACAGCAATCAAAAATCTGCAGAAACAACAGCTTAAAACTCACAAAATCAGCAACTAAAAATTAAAAAAATAGTAGACAAATCATAGCAGAAACAACTTAAAACACAAAAATTCAGCACCTAAAAGCAACAAAATAGTAGCCAAAAACTGTAAACACTACAGTTTCAAACACAAAACAACAACAGCTAAAAGTAGAAAAAACAGCAACTAAAATATTGCAGAAATTGCAGCATCAAATACATAATACAAGAAACTAAAAAAAGAAGAGCCAACAAATAAAAACTTCTAAAAAAACAGCTCAAAATGCAAAATATTGTCCAAATCTTTGCTATTTCATTCATTCATATTCTCATCTATTGCAATTTGGATATTCTCGTAGTCATCATCAAAAAATTGTCCAAATTCTTGCTGTTGTTATGGCTCATTCTCGTACAGATCCTCTTCATCAACCTCTCCCATTTCAAACAAATCTCTTGGCTTTAGATGTACAACGACACTCCATTCTTTATTAGTCTCATCATCATTATAGTAGACCATATATGCTTGTGATGCTTCAATACATGGATCATGATCCTCGCGATCACCAGTGTGAATCAATTTAGAAAAATTGACACAATTAAACTTCCAAGCATCTGTTTTGTACCCTCTATTTCGAGTAGTATCAGCCCATAGACACTTGAAAAGAATAACTTTGAACCTTCCATAATAATTAAGCTCGATAATATCTTCTAACATTCCATAATATGGCAGGCCCGCTTGTCTCGCACACCTATCTACACTAGACGCAATACAAGAAGTGTCAGAGATAAGAAAAACTCCACTATTTTGAGTTTTTGATCCTTCTTCTCTAGATAAAGTTCGAAATTTGAATCCATTAATGTTATAAGCACTAAATCTTCTTGCATCTTGTGCTAAGAACTTCATATCATCAAAGATAGTTTCTGCGATATCTTGGTTCATAATCTAAACAAACATAATATATATGTCAGAGCTACTAAATTGACAAATAAATATGTTCAAAACAAGCATTCTAAAATTATCTACTCACTCGCTTAGGAAACCAATCAGGAAACTCTTTACTAACTCTCTTCTATACCTTTGTTGTTGAAACTCTTCGACCTCTTGTACTTCTTTTGATGTGCTGTCTGAATTCACTACAAAATTGTTATATATTTATTAAATTTTTACATGATTATTCTACACATTTCTTAAAAATCAAAATCAGTTTAAATTTCATACTCAATGAGTGGCTTCACTACTGCGCAATTAAGTAACACATATCGATGAGCTTGAATTTTCTCTAAAGTAGTCACTGGTTCTGTTGTGGAGCCTCCAACAAGTTTACCTTGTTGTGGAAACATAGATGACTTTCCAGAAGCTTCATTATGATTTGGTTCATCGTTTACACGTTTAGGTTGATTCAACCTTGACTCAATTTCCTCAAAATAACGAGAGTAAAGAGTTAGAACTTCTTCAACCTTATGCCCCTCAGCTATTGAGCCTTCTGATTAAGATTTGTTCCGTACGAGAGATTTAAAATGACCTAACAATCTATGATCACGATAATGAAGTGTTAGAAAACTTATTTATATTTAAATTCTATTCCAGATTCAATTCAATAATTTTGAATAAGAAATATTTTACCTTTCAACAAAATACATCCAGCGATAATGTACAGGCCCACCTTGTTTTACTTCATCAACTAGATGGACAGTCAGATGAATCATTACAGTAAAAAATGAAGGGGGAAACAATATCTCTAGATGACTCAAGGTTTCTACAATTCGATTTTGTAGCTTTTCTAGGTCATAGATGGTTAAGTTCTTCACACAAAGCTGCCTAAAAAGGGAAGAAAACTCTACCAGAGTTGCAACGACCTGATTTGTAAGAACATTGTGAATTCTTACTGGTAACAACTGTTGCATAGGGATATGACAATCATGACTCTTTAATCCAAAGATTCTTTTTTTATCCAAATCAATGCAACGAGATATATTACTTGAATAACCATCTGGCACAAAGATATTCTTTAAAGTCTTGAAGAAGGCCAATTTCTTCTTCTTTGGAATTGTAAATGCACCAAGTCGACATTCACCATTCTCATCCGGCCATAGATAGCGCCATATACCCATGTCTTGTAGATCTTTTCGAGCCTTCCTTTGATTTTTCTTTATCATTTAGCAAGGTATATATGATATTGTCAAACACATTCTTTTCAATATACATAACATCTAAATTATGGCGCAACAAATTAGACTCCCAATATGGAGGATCAAAGAAGATGCTTTTTTTTTCTCCATTGTTGAGTTCCACCTTCATCATCATTTCTTTGCTTGTTTCGTTTTCTTTTACGATTCAACTTTGCTGGTCTTCCAAATGTGACATTAATATCTTTCACTTGCTGAAAAATATCTAATCCTGATAACTTCTTTGGGGGTGGTCCTCTCTTCCACGGTTCCATCAAAACGATGCCTCATCATTCTAAATTTATGATTTCTATATAAAAATCGATTATGGCCAATAAAACACCACTTTCTACTATGAGGAAGTTGACAAGGTTCTGCATCAAAATTACACGAGAAACATGCAAGACCAGTATGTGTGTTCCAACCAGATAAGCTATCAAGTCCAGGAAAGTCGCTAACTGTCCACATAAGAGCCGTTCGCATTCTAAATATTTCGTTCTTTAATGAGTCAAAAGTGTCAACACCATCACTCCACAACTCTTTCAACTCCTTAATAAGGGGTTGGAGGTATACATCTATGTTATTTCCTGGTGCACGTGGACCTAGAATAATCATTGAGAGGATGAAATTTGGTTGTTTCTTACACAACCATGGAGGAAGGTTGTATGGAACCAAAATAACAGACCAAATGTTATGACTAGTAATCCTTGTCCCAAAAGGATTGGAACCATCACTAGCTAGGCCTAATCGGACATTTCGAGGATAAGAAGAAAATTCAGGAAAAGTTGTATCAAACTTCTTCCACGCCTCACCATCTCTAGGATGTCGTAAGGTTACATCTTTGTTATCATCCTCTGCATACCATCTCATATACTCTGCAATTTTAGAACACATGAACAATCTTTGCAATCTTGGTTTTAAGGGAAAGTATCGCAAAATTTTTGCAGGTTTCTTCTTTTTCTTCTTACTTGTGGTCGGTGTATGATTTGTATTGCTCTTGTTCTCTGGCTTCCATCTAGAAGTGTGACAATACTTACATGTCTCGGCGTTAACATCATCTTACCAATACAACATGCAATCATTTGGACAAGCATCTATTTCGATATAATCAAGACTCAACTTATTTATGATTTTCTTGGCCTCATAAAAACAATCAGGGATCTTTGCAAATTGAAATGCATCCCTAAGTAGATCTAGGATCATAGTCATTCCCTTATCACCTAATCCAGACAAACACTTAATGTGATAAAGCTTTAACAAAAATTCCCACTTTGAGTACTTGGAGCCTTCATACAATTATTGACTTCTATATTTAAGCAACTCAAATAAGTTTTTCTTATTTAAAGCAGGCGTATCATGTAACGTTTCTTCTTCTTCTTCTTCTTCTTCTTCCACTACCGGTGATGGACCTACATCAACACCCTCATGCCTTAAGCCCCCGAATGCTTCATTAACCAATAATTCGATTGGATTTTCAATGGGTGGTGTAGACTGAGTGGTCTCTATGTTTATCGAATTAGGAAACACATTCATTTCTCTATGCATAACCCAAGTGACATAATTCTTTGGGAACGGCTTGTTGATCAAATGGTCAAACACTATATTTCTAGTTTGCCACGTTCCAAAACCACATTTAGGACATGGACATTTAATTTTATCTCCTATAGCTTCATTGTTAAATGCATAATCTAGAAATTGATTCAGACCAAGCAAATACACCGATGTGTTTCTTGGCATTCCAATCCAAGACTTATCCATTGAAAAAATAGATTAACGTGCAAGAATATCACCTATAAGATTTCATGAGTAAGAAAATGAGTGTCCATTAGCATCACTTGATGAGAATAAAAATTAATTAACAAAGAACACACAATCAAAGAATTCATAACAAAACTCACACTTAATGCCAAATCCTCCCTGTTAATGATGAGACATTGTCTTATAAATGTACTAAAAATGTATAAAATCATATTCAAAATAAAATTGTAATACGACAAAAGTTTCATTCAACAAATCATTAAAATAACCAAAAGAATGAGGAACTTATAGCTTATGCAATAGATGCAATACAATAAATATGAATCTTGTAACTTTAACTACCTAATTGGAAACAAAAACACATCCAAATCTCATTGTGCGGTGGCTATGTACCAACAAAATTTATCATAATTCCTTTTTTTTACAACAAACAAATACAACAACCACTCGAGCGGGTTCAAACTTCAAAGTAGAATCAACACTAAGACGTTCCTCCCATAAATTATCAACATATCATATGGTAAAGCCTTCAAAACAAATTTTGAAACAAAAAGCACTTCTAGGTATAGTACTCTACAAACAACCAACGCAAAAATGACAATATATAATGAACATTTAATTCTACAATGTTATCATTCCATCTAATATCAAACCATAAAAAATAACCGAGATAAATTTTCAACCCTATACATCAAAGTACATCAAAAAAATGAAAACTCATTTCAATAGATCATATCACTTTCATCTAGATAAATATTATTAGTTCAATTGATTGACTATCTAAACTTACATAATTTAAATCAGCCATAATCAAAACATAAGGATATAAGGTAAAAGTTACAACTCATAAAAAATCTAAGTCAATATAAGTCAAAACAATGGTCTTAAGTTCTAAAACAATCAATAGATTAATGTTCTACAAAATCACAATCACAAGAAAAAATAAGGCAAATTTTATTTTTGGAATTCTTAAGAACAAGGCAAAAAAACGCTCGAAAGAAAAAATGATAAGATATATTCTTTCAAAACGTAACTGATTTATATTTAAAATCTTTTTTTCCTTTTTGAAATTTTCTGTTCCATGATTTTCTCTATTCTGTTATTAATTATTTGTATTCCTTCAAAGTAATCAAAATAAAATAAATCCATAACTCATCCCTTAACAAACTAAAATATTTTTATTTTAAATAAATAGTGAAACTATTGTTAAAGAGTCCCACTAAAAGCTAAAATATTGTTGTTTTTAAAATTTTCCCAACTTTTTTTCTTTAAGACCAAATCAGGTCATTTTCCCAACTCCCATAATCCATTGTATTTTTCCAATTTCAAATACCCATTCCCAGCCCAACATCAATATAATATCAACAACCCATCCCATCATTAAACCCAATTCCATACCAAAGAAAACCCAGCCCACAATCAACAAAACAGTACAGCAATTCCAAATAACAGCACCAATACAATAACGTACAGCACACTGTACGCGACCCAACCCATGTACCTGTGTCTTCTCCCTCGCGAGCAAAACCCAGTCAAACGAAGAACAAGAAACCCAGAAATGCGAGCCCAATCCAATGACCCGAGTCCAGCATCGCATCGCATCACGTCTCGCTCCGTACGCAAATCTTTGAGAATCAATCCAGGTGGAAGCATCTTGCATATCATTTGTCCTTCACCAAGGAATCGGATGGCTCCCTTGATTTTTTCGTTGGATATTTGTACGAATATCCTCTTGAAGAATTCGAATTTCAAAATTTGAATTCTTCCAATCCCTCCCATTTTCCCCTAATATCAGTCTAGTCTTCCTTTATATAAACTCTTCTCTTTTTCAATGTTAGGGGGGGGGGGGAAAGGGTTGAAATAATTGGCAAGAAATTTCATCGATAAACCTTCCCCAAGGCGATTAAAATCGCTCAAAAAATATATTAGAGGAATATACTTTCTGAGAAAAATATCTACTCTTCTACCATGAACAGCACGTTTGGATGGGAAGAAGAAAAGGGAAACAAGCTATGAGCATTTCATTATTGTGAGAAGTTAGTTTACATTGCATTGTACATACATATATATAGCTAAGCTACAATCTAACTAACTATTGTATCAACCTATCACAAATGTACAACTGTCACAGAGTAACAGAATCACAGTAACAAAATTAGTTATATCTAATTACACTTATCATCTAACTATTCAGAATTGTTAGCCAACTAATCAGCATGGTTAAGTGACTCATTTCTCAATACTCTTCCTCAAACTAGGTGTGGTGAAAACATTCAGAACACCAAGTTTGGATAGCAAAAAATCATGTTGTAATCTTCCCAGAGCTTTAGTCAATATATCTGCTTGCTGATCTTTAGTAGGAATGTACAATGAGATGATCAGTCCTTGTTGATTTTTTTCTCTAATCGGCATGGTTAAGTGACTCATTTCTCAATACCCTAAAAGTTGCTTGGCAGTGTTGGACTTTAGGTCTTTGCACGAACTGACTCAAGGTTTTTACAGTGTAGGCAATATCCGGCCTAGTAATAGTCAAGTTAACACTTCACCAATCATTCTTTGATACTGAGAAACATCATGAAACAACTCCTCCTCACCACAGCCTTCTGCAGAAGCTGTAATGAGTTTGATGTTACACTCTAGAGGAGTAATGGTTGGTTTGCCTGCAGTGACACTAGCTTCATCCAATAATTCCAATGCATATTTTCTTTGACTCATGAGAATACCCTTTTTTGATCTGCTGAATTCAATCCCTAAAAAAAATTTCAACTCTTCAAGGTCTTTGATCTTGAACCATTTATAAAGAACCTCCTTAGTGTCTTGAATAAGTGTTGCATTGTTGCCTGTGATAAAAAGGTCATCAACATACACCAAGATGATAACCAAACCAACACCTTGTCTCTTAGTGAATAAGGAATAATCCAAATGACTTTGACTATATCCAGATTGCAATAATACTTCTGTAAGTTTGAAATTCCACTGCCTTGAGGCCTACTTGAGGCCATAAAGGGATTTCACAAGTCTGCATACCTTAGGTTGTGTGTGATCTAGTGCTACTGATAGTCCTTTAGGCAATTCCATGAACATTTCTTCTGTGAGATCCCCTTGTAAGTAGGCATTGTAGACAACCATTTGGTATAAACACCAATTTTCTGCAACAGCTAATGCAACAATAGTCCTTACTGTCACCATCTTTACTACTGGTGAAAAAGTCTCCTGATAATCTATACTAGTTGTTTGGTTGTAACCTTTTGCTACTAATCTGGCCTTATACCTTTCCACTTCACCATTCATTTTGTATTTGATCTTAAAAATCCATTTGCACCCTATCACAGTCTTACCCTGTGGCCAAGGAACTAGGTTCCAAGTCCTATTATCTGCAAGAGCCTGAAGCTCATGTTGCATTACATCTATCCATTTTATATCTTGCACTGCTTTTTCATAAGAATTGGGCTCAACAACAACTGAAAACTTACTTAAACAAGCCATGTATTCAGGAGATATACTTTTATAAGAGACATAGTTAGACAAGGGGTGAGGTTGTTGATCTTGTTGTACTGTCTTCTTAGTAGTAGTCACATAATCTTGATGCCAAGCTGGCTTGATCACAACTCTGCTGGATTTCCTTATAATATGAGGCATGATTACAGGTTCCTCAACATCATCATATGTCCTCTTACTAGTGCCTGCAGGTTCCTCAACATCAGCTTGTGTCCTCTCACTAGTACCTGCAATGGCATTGTGCATCATTCCATCATCACTGTCGTCCTTTATCATGGTAGGTATTACTTGAATGTCAGGTGCAGGATTAGTTAGGGCATCTAACTCTGATAGCTGGGAAGTGTCAGGAAACAAATTTAGTGAGGAATCCTTATGCAAGGACTTGAATGGGAATACTGATTCTTTGAACACCACATCCCTACTGACCAAGAACCTTTTATCAGCAATATGATAGAGAAGATAACCCTTTTGAGTGAGTGAATATCCCAGGAGAACACAACCATCAGCCCTGGCAGAGAATTTATCTTTTCACTAAAGTGTGGTAGCAAAACATAAGCAGCCAATGGTTCTGAGATTATCTAAGTTGGGTTTTTTCTTGTAAAATACTTCATAAGGTGACTTTCCTTGTAAAGTAGGAGTAGGTAGTCTGTTGATCAAGTACACAACAGATAACACACATTCCCCCCAAAACCTGATAGGTAGACCACTTTGAAATCTGATGGCCCTTGCTACTTCTAATACATGTCTATGTTTTCTTTCCACCACTCCATTCTGTTGTGGAGTGTGGGAACAACTACTTTGATGAATGATGCCTAAGGACTCAAATAATGTATTGCATTCAATATTGAAGAATTCACCTCCACTATCTGATCTAACAATCTTTACGCAATGATCAAATTGAGTTTTAACCATTTGAAAGAAACACCTTAAGACTATGAAAACATTAGATTTCAATTTCAGCAAATACAACCACGTGATTCTGGAACAATCATCAACTACAGTTAGAAAGTACTTGTAACTAGCATGAGTATTAACCCTATATGGACCCCAAACATCAATGTGGAGCAAGTCAAAATCCATGACAGGACAAATGCATTGTACTTTTCCCATTGTTTTCCCAAAGCAGCAGCATAGTCACTATTTTTTTACAGGTTTCGAAAATAAATCCTTCTTTGCTCTTGGCTCGAAGAGTTAGAAGCATCATTCAACTCCATAACGAATAATTATCCACACCTGTGAGCTGGACTGTTGTCAACATAGATCCTTGAAAGTTAGACTGCATGAGATATAAGGGATGACTGCGATTCTTCTCAACATCGTCGATTGTATCTGTGCTCACCATTTTCCCAGAAATTCAGATTGCGAAAGAAAAACATAGTATCACAAAGACGCAATGAAGTGAGGATCAATCAATGGATAAATCAACTGGTAATTCGGAGCTCTAATACCATGAGAAAAATATCTACTATTCTACTATGAACAACACGTTTGGATGGGAAGAAGAAAAGGGAAACAAGCTATGAGCATTTCATTATTGTGAGAAGTTAGTTTACATTGCACTGTACATACATACATATATATAGCTAAGCTACAGTCTAACTAACTACTGTATCAACCTATCACAAATGCACAACTGTCACAGAATAACAGAATCACAATAACAAAATTAGTTATATCTAATTACACTTATCAGCTAACTATTCAGAACTGTTAGCTAACTAATCAGCATGGTTAAGTGACTCTTTTCTCAATACTTTCCTTTTTTTTTCCTTTTGTTGTGGGTTGTAAAGACTTGTTGGAGTTTGTGAAGTCGTATTCCAGTGTGAAAGCTCGTGGTCTCCTTGCTTGTCTTGTCTCGGTTTGCTACATGGAGAAAGGTAACGCCTCCTCGCTTATTTACATTTTATTTCGAATCAAAGTATTGAATGATGAACACTCTGTTGGTTTCTTGGCTTCTTTCTTGTTTCTTTTTTATTTTGACTTCTACTCTTGATCTTCAGTCTGTTTTGGATTGAGTTTCAGCCGTCGAATTTATTTTCGTATCTGTTTAAATCTCTAGTCGTTCATCTTGTTATGCGCTATTTACTTTAAGCTAAAAGTATGAATCAGGGTATATGAGAATCTATTTGCTGGAATATTGTTGACTTGTGTTTATTTACTTTACCTTGTTTTCAAGCATCAACTACTTCATTATTTGCTACAGTTTGTCAAGCGATTTGAATAGGTACAGAATCGTAGAGAATAATTGTCATTTGTTCATTTTGAGTCTGGAAATCAATTTTTTTATAAGTATTTAGCTTCAGAATGTGATATTATCTTGTCATTTCTCCGGATTCAATTAGCTTGCATTTTTAGGACTTCTGAAGCGGCTTCCTGCCTATTTGTTTTCACCCTCCATGTTCAGCATATTCAATGCCTTATTTGGTTCATTCAAATTATTTGTTATGGAATTTCTCAATGTTAATTTATTCGGCAAAGTTGAGATTAAATCATATTGTTCTTTTCTATTTTGGATTGCCTAATTCTATAGCGAAATTTATAGTTTAAGTTTGGAAGTCTTGTTTAATCTAGTGTATATTTTATACTATCTTGGGCAGTGATGAGTATGTCATATCCAAGTTTGCATTTATTTATCAATTTGCTTAAACTCGGGTCTGACCAATTTTGTTATATCGTGTCATATGAGTCGTAATTTTCCAGCATGCTTAAGTGTATAATTGTGCCAAAGTCATTGCGATGTCTTGGTATTTGGATGAATCACTTTGTTCGTGTAATAATTTTTTTGTGAATTATTTATATACTAAGTGTTTGTGTCTATCGAGATGTGTATGTCCTTAACAAATTTATTACTTTCGAACCGAAAAAAAATCGAGAAAATCGATAATAACCAAACCGGCGGTAATTATTATGATTTGGTTTGGTTTGATTTTAAAAACTAATTAAATTAATTAAATTTTAATTTTAACTAATAATCGATCCAAATTGAATCATGAACACTCTAGACAAAAGCAATAAAAACATTTTGAGCCCAAATTCCCACTCTTATCTTACTTCTTTAGTTTCGATCAAAACAAACTCCGGCCCAATTTAGTAAAGTAAGGACTAAACAGACCATTCACATGAGAACAACCACTTTGGGATATGATCCCATACTAATCAAAACTTTAGTGAATCTGACTCTATTATATAAGTTAATTTCTAATTTTTATCTCACATAAAATAAATATGTAGTTATTATTGTATCAGTATAAAACCTCGCTAATTGTTCTTTTCGGTGCCTCCTCTATCTCTCTCAATTAAAGCTTTATATTCATACAAAAAAGTTGCTAGACATTTTTAATTTTTTCCTATTTTGACTTTTATGAAGTTTTTCTCTTTGCTACGCTGATAAAAATCATTGTTTTAGATGATGCATGTGTACAATTACTAAAATGAATTTGGATCTACTCATGTGAGCGAGATATAATTTCATCAATTTAAAGAAATTGTTTTTTTTTTGTTAAATATTTTCAATTGAAATTATATGTTTTTTCACCAGCATCATTAAGAGTCGACATAAATTATTCATTTTGATCTCACATTAAATATGAAAAACTAAATTAGAGCATAAAAGAAATCAAATTCCTTGGATATATCATACATGAACATTATATTAAATCATCGTCATCTAGTCTAGAAAAGAAAACAATTTACTGTTACGTGCAATATTTTATTGTGTTCATTATACAAATTACAAACAAGCAACATAAAAAGTAAATTACTAGGTTTGAATATAGAAAATTAAAAGAACCCAAACATAAATTACATGAAAATTCATATAATTATATCAAACACCACAAAAATCTTCAACTAAATTCTGTGATCTTCGACCACGTTCTGTGTCAAAAAACTTGATCAAATCAAGATGAACAAATGGCTTAAACTTCAATGGATGTTCTTCATCAATTAATTCTTCAGCCACTTCTATAATTTTATCATCCTTTAAAAAATTACATAATCCAATAGTATACCTTGTTTCACTCCCATTTATATCCATAATTACCTTATGTATTGGAGTAAGCACCCTATCATTGCTCCATCCCTATAAAAATAAAATACAAGTTCAACTTATGTATACTGATCGCGAATAAAATAGTTGAGATATAAGTTGTAATATACTTACTCTGAGTGCTTCACCAGCCATGACTACAAAAGAAGATGGTGGAAACTCAAGAGTTATCCATTGAAGGTCTCGAGTTTGAACTTCCAACCCTGAAATGTGATTTTGGTATAGTATGGTTGTGAACGTTTTATCGGTATGAGGGGGAAACACCATACTAGTTTCCTTCGTCTTTGGTGTGTTATATTTTAAATATCGAAGGAGATATGTGGTTGATTCAAGATATGATTCACAATTTTTCGCGATTCCATAGCTCTCAAACAACATTCTAACAACCTTGTTGTCCAACTCCGCCACAATCTTGGAAAACATCAACGAACTCTCACTAAAACCAAAGTCATGAGAAAAGAATAGGATTCAGAACGAGTTTTGGTTCAATTGAACACAGTGCTTTCTAATCAAATTAAATTATATATATGTACATGTGTCATGTCAAAGTATATATTCTGAACTCACTGAATCTAAATTCTGATATGATCATGATATTAAATGTAAAAAAGAAAATGAGAAATTATTACAATTAATTACCAGAAAGAGTCATTTCCTTGTGGCCACATGAGGTTGGAAAAGGTTTGAATACCTTGAGAAGTAGTTGCATAATCAATACCAAAAGCTTCATAATTAGGTAGAAATGAAATTTGGCCAACATAACCATGATAAGGCTTTTCACTAGTGTTTAGGATTTTTTTCTCTAAAGGAAGTTCAAATAATTGTTGTGAATTATCTTGAAAAATGGATTTTTGAAGTTGGGGTGAAATTTTGTCATAAAGTGCTATGAAACAACCATGGTTTTCAAAGGCATGTCTAATTTCTTTACATGTAGATTCCCAAGTAATTGTGCCTGGCCTTAATTCTTCATTGTTGAAGTCTACCACTAGTAGTTTTGGTGAAGTTGTTAGAGAACCCATAGTATATTTCTATAGTTTATTGTTTTTTTGTTCTTTTGGTTTTCCAAAGGATCTCTAATTTCTTGGTTTTATATAGGCTTCTTATAGGAAAAAAAAAAACTTTATTCTTATCTTAATTATTTTAGATCATTTTAACTAAGTTACATCGAATGTGCAAGGTAATTCTGTTGTTACAATATGTTAAATTATATTTTTATGTAAAATATTTATTTATATATAAAATTAATCTTTAACTATAAAGTTGTATATATTAGATATTTTGTTTGAAGTTGAAGTTTTGTTTGGCTATGCAATTGAATTTTTGAAGTTGTATTTTTTCATTAATATGAATGAAAATCTCACAACTTGTGAAAAATGTCAGCATTTCTTCAAATATTATACCGTATTATCAAATGAGCAAATCATAATTCATAAATAAGATATCATAATGTCGTAAGACGCACCATTGATAAATCACATATCTCCATATTTCTTTTATAACTAAATATTTGCAGTTACAAATTTTCAAATATAATTTTATTAAGATTCACTAGTCAACAGTAGTAGTAACTAGTTATTCTTTAATATAATCCTATCACATGGTACATACAATTTCTTCACGTCAATCATGAGTCTTTTTTCTTTTACAAAATATAAACTTGTGGATCAAATTTTACATTTTAAGAAAATTGAAATCATAATTTGAAATTTATGTATTTTTTAAAATATATTTATTTATGATCTCAAATAACATGTCCAAACGAAAGTTTAAATTTTCAATCTCATAACCCACTATTTTCTGATCAAGTGTACATTTATAAGACGGTATACTATATTAAACAAAATTCCATTTTTTAATAAAATGTTTACAAAATAGGTCAAAAATATTATAGACTCAGCATACAAAAATTGTACAAAATTATAAAAGGTGTTCGACAATCATACACACTATTATATGATATTATATATATTATTACATAAATTGACTTCGTTTTCTTTCTTGTGTCTTTTCTAAAGTTTAACTCAAATCATTTCAAATTTAAATTTTGAACTCTTCTTGATGTTTAGAATTAATTTTGAACAACACCTAATTCAAATAACTAATAATTGTATGTGCCCATAATTAATTCTAAAAGGTTTCAATCTTGCTTCTATTTTCTAATTTATATTCTCTAATCAGCGGTACTCTTTCCCCCGAACCATTAATCAAATAGTATACTTTTTTAATTTTTTGCATGATAAAGATCTCCAAATAATTCATGTGTAAACGTCCAAACATTCATTAGGGATAGGGTGTGCTAGCTGTTGGTATGTTTTAAATTCGTTTACACTTTATTACTTCCTCCGTTTAACAATAGTTGTCCACTATAAATCATCTAAGCATTGAAAAATGAATAGTATTTAATAACAAGGGTAAACTAGACAAAATGGTGAATCATTCATTGATTTTATAAACTGGACAAGTGTTGTTGGACATCACAAATAGTATAGTTGACAAGTAAAGATGGACGGAGGGAGTAGTTAATTGGTTGTTTTCTACAGAGAGTTATTTACTTATTTATAGAGTACTATACTATATAATTATGATGATGATTGATGAGGAACATAATGCTAATTACATTTTACTGGTTGATCCTGACAAATTGGCTCAATTTAGGACCACAGTCCCTTTCGAACTTTTAAGAAAAAGGTTTAATTAAATTATGGCTTATGTAAGCAAAATTAATGTTATGAAGAGTACAATGTTTATTGTATATGAAACAGACTTCTCAAACTTGTTTAACCATTAATTTAAAGAATAAAATGTAAGAAAATGTAATCAATCATAACTTGGACGATATATTGATCACATAATTCAATAAAAAGAGAGGTAAAACACGAAAAAAACAATATCGCTGGTGAAACAAAATGATTATTAGTGCTATAATGTATGAGCACGGATTTTGGACTCCATCAATATTGATGAAAAATTATGCATATTTTTAACTAATCATGTGAAAGATTAGTTGTAAGGATCAAAATCCATAATTAACTAGGCATCAAAGGATGTATTTTTTTCTCTTTATAATATCTATAGGGTATACATATATATCATACGTACCCCATCAAGATATCATAAATGAGAAGTTCATTCTCTCAAGAAAAATGTTCAGTCCTCTATGATATCAACCTGGTATACATCATATATTAGCATGGTATATGATAGATGATTGGTTAACCCATTAAAAAAAATGGAATTCAGTCCTCTATGATATCAACTTGGTATGTATCATATACTAACATGATATCATAGAAGAGAGGTTCATTTCTTCATCGAAAACTATAAAGGAAATACCAAATAAAAGAGTTTAAGTTTAATTTTGACATTTTCTATTAATGGGTTTCAGATAATAAGATAGTAATTTTAATATTTTTCTTAATTATTCCCCAGAAAATTTTTACACAAATCCCATAGCTTTAAGAGCTAATTACATTCAATCCCTACTCTTTTTTAAATTACAAAAAAACATTAAATTTGGTGAAATCCGGATACATCTCAAAACGTCTCGATACATCATGTCTCTGTTTCGGATACATCACTCATGTCCCAATGCATCGCGTAGAGTGATGTATCCGATCGATACATCACGTAAAGTGATGTATCTAAGAATAGGAGAGAATAGGATTTTTTTTTAAAAAATTTCAAATGGTAGAAAATTTTAAAGAATATGATAAAAATACTTGTGTATGTAGGTAATTTTTCCTTATTTCCACGCAGTCTATCAGTAATTTTGTAGCATTGATAATGGAACGACAACGAGTAGAGCTAATGTTGATGGGCCCAATACACAGCCCATAGTAGTAGCCCACTCTAGAAACTAGAAAAACATCCCACATCAATAAGTTAGTGAAGAAGCCAGCAAATAGAACTAGTATATAATGAGATCAAGCACCCCAACATGTCTCACGCAGCCACGCAATGAGCACATAGCGAACTATTCTTTCGCCTTTTACTAAAGAATACCGTGTGAGCATTGCAAATAGTGGCATACACCTATTTTTGGAGGGGGTAAACCCCAACAATATGAGTCAAAATTTTGCAATATTTCTATTTAGTAGTTTTGTTTTACACTGCATACAGTTTGTTATATAAACAGCTTATATGATTATTTCACAACTTGATAGTAACATGTCCAACTGAAAAAGCAAAACTAATAAACAATTTTAGAAATTCATGTAGTCTATAGAGTGACTATGTGAAAACAAATCAAACCCATTTTATCGGCTCTAAATATAGGTAATGTGGCATAACATGTTAAATTATACTTTAGCATAAGAAATATTTACATAATCCTGAACATATAGTTGTTAAGACATTTTCTTTTTATCACATCGAATAATAATCCATTATGAAATCAAAAAATCAAGCGTTGCTCCTACTTTTTATTCGATGGCCAGCTAGCTAATACTTGTTTGAGAATTAAGTGAATAGACAAAGAAGGATTTTCAGATAATTTTATAATTTAGGCTATATATATATATATATTAAAAATAACAAAATTCATGTGGAAATATTCAAATATTTGTTAGCTGTTGGGTGTGCTGTAGGTGTATTTTAAATTCTTTTACATGTATTTGATGGTTTGTTGTTTTTCGAAGAAAGCTTATTTAATTATTTATTTATTTATTTTCTATAGTACTATTTATTTTTTGTTTTTGTCTTTGTAGTGTGATGTTAAATTAAAATATTCAATGCAAAAATAGCTAAATAGTCCAAAATGTATTGTTAAGAGGATTTTATCCCGAACAATATTTAATGATTAAATACAGTGTTTGATTGATGATTATTTATAGTAAAAAAATAATGTATATGATTCCCCCAATAATACATATAGAATTGATCAGCTAATGTGACATTTTTTTGCAATTAAAAATTTTTTTTGGACCCATTCTTTTAAAAAAACACAAATTATTCGTAAATTGGTCTACCTTAAAGGAGAATCCTGGCAAATATATAGGCTCAAGATTAAACTATAAAAGTAACATTAAAGGTGCTAACACAAGCCATAAATTTGAAGATTAAACTATAAGAAAATATATATTACCAAATCATAACTTGGACGATAAAATGATCACAGAAATTGATAAAAAGAGAAACAAACTAAAGCTATAAAATTGTTGATGATATAATGCATGAACGCAGATTTTGGACCCATTAATCTTGATAACATATTAAATTATAAATTTTTGGTGTATTTTTCTAGCTAATAATGTGAAATGGTTAGTTGTCTCCACAGCTAAACGTCAAAGGGATGATATAATTGATCTCGATATATATAATTAGAACATACAACTAGGTTTTAAAATTGTGTGTCTGAGTAATTACAACTTTTGATAGTCCAAAAGGTTTAATTTTTTAAAACTGTAAAGGAGAAAAGGTTTATTTTTTCGTTTTTTCTTTCTGAATTTTCGTAAATATTGCTGTTCAACATTGAAAAAAATAATAAATAATAATTCGAGCTAACTTTTTTTTTTTAGATATGTGCATCAAAATTCAAATATAACGTTGGGAAACGACCTATTATAATGCAGAGATATAGTACAACAGCATGTTAAATATTAACAAGTTATGCAAATATAATTTTTAGAACTGATTAAACATTACCTGCTGTTAGGGTTGTTCACGGGTTGGTTTAGATCGGTTATTGGTCAAAATAAAAAACAAACCAACTTAATCGATTTTAAAATTATCAAAACCAAACCAAACCAAATATAATATACATTTATCAATTTGGTGGTTATCGGTTTCGGTTTGGATTGGTTTGGTTATTCGGTTATTAACCATACACAAAAATAAAATTAAAAAATCATTCAAAATGTGAAAAAAGTGACAAGAATCCATTCAAAACAAAAAAATTACTTAGAATGACTGAAATTATTGAACTTTTCGATCACTGAATTTATTATGATTAAAGCTTTAAAATTCAATATATATTGGCTTAGAAGGAAGAAACATTTACATTTTCAGTCTCCGAAAGAATTGGCATAGACACTCTTAGACATGAAATCAATAAAATAAATATTTTCACCTTGGACATTTTTGCTTTCAATAAGTAAAATCTAAAGAAATTATAATTAAAACATATATAAGATCTTTAAAATTGCTTATAAAAATAATATTTTAAGTATGTTTATTAATAAAATATATGTATATAATTCATCGGTTTGGTTCGATTATTTCTTCGGTTTTTTCGAATAAAACCATAACCAAACCAAATACTATCGGTTTTCAAAAATCTAAAACCAAATCCAAATAAAATCGGTTTTATTTTATCGATTTGGTTCGATTTTTCGGTCTGGATCGGTTTTTATCCAAACCGTGAACACCCCTACCTAATGTTAACGTCTACAAAAAAAATTAGATTGTCATTGATCGGGTGATTAATCTAACATTTTATTTTCATAAGATTTTCCATTTATTCAAATAAAAATTTTTAATTGTAGTCTAAACTCTAAAAGGTTCATAAACTACCAGAAAACCAAAAAAATAAATCAAAAATTTGCCCAAGAGTTCCATTCAAAATTTTATGACTCGTTTCACTATTAATCATCTATAATTGAGAATGATCAATGTATAAGATTATAGTTTGCTCAAAGGATCCGATATTCTTTTTTTCTTTTGAAAAATAGAACAATTATAGGTGACATGGAAATATCATTTGAATTGATTGAATGATTTTGTAAGTGAATTAGCAATAATTGAGTGATCACTTGAAGATAAAAAAAAAATCTTTTCAGATTGTCTTGTGTCTCAGAAATAAACGGTAGGCCAAGCGACGAGGACTGAATCCGCATGTAATGGATTCACATGGCTACCTCCTCCGGCCCTACCCCACACATGTTGACGTTTGTATCTACAATCAAATTAAATCTCTTCTATTATAAAATAAATTTGAGTGACTTTCTAAATAAAGTTACGTTGAGTGATATTTTGGAATAATTGTTCACTTATTTGAAAAATAATGTTTGATCACAAAAATTCAAAATCAAACTTGAAATTATATTTCAAATTTGATAAATCATTAATAACATGTTTTCAATCTGTTTTTTACTTTTGAAATTATATTAATACATTCAAGCATGAACTTTATTTCAAATATCCTTCGTATAAAAATATCTTTCGTAAAAAGTATAATCAGACACAACTCCATCTTCAATTCCAACTTTATAAATATCAAATTAAGTAAAAAAAAATATTGAAATCTATTACCCAACGCTACCTCATAAGAAAAAACAAAAAGGAATTCACAAATTTCTTAATGAGGATAATTTTTTTGACGGATTACATAGAGACATGAACCTCATGATAAAAAATATTTTTAAAAAGCTATTCGCATTCGGTTCGATTCTTACCATATTAACTGAAACTTTATTATTATTTTTCCTTTCCTCCCTCTTTCACCTCTTGAAAATTAAAATATTACAAGCAATTTGTATATCAAACACCACAATAGCTTTTGAGAGCACATTCAAGTCTTCTATTTTCCTCTTTGCTAAAGAACTTTAGATAATCAAGATGATTGAATGAGTTGAATAGTAAAGGGTGCTCTTCATCAACAAGCTCTTTTGGTGTTTCAACCATTAGTGAATCTTCCATGAATGAAAATTGTGCTATGGAGTATCTTGCTCCTTTTTCTTCCCCCATCATCACTCTATGATGTGGAGATTTTATCCTATTATTGCTCCATGCCTATTATCCAACCAATAATATCAAATATAAAGACAAGAACTTTTATACACACTTAACGTTATAAAAGAATTTTTACGTTATCAATATATATTTATCTGGTGTATATATGTACTAGGTTACTTATCGTATTAACCACGTTGATAATTATTTCATAAATATCTACTATGCTTCTTTCATTTATTTTTCCTACTTATCTTTTAAGTTCTTCAATTTAATATTACTTATAAAATTAAGAGGTAGAATCAGAATTTGAATTTTATGAATTTTTACTTCTATAACGGGTGATATTTGGTATTAGTGACGAATGAAATGAGATCGATACCATGATCGCGTCCCCAGCCATGACGACGATGGAGGAAGGAGAAAGCTCAACTCCAAACCACTGTCCATCTTTCCCTTTGATCTCCAAACCATTAACTTGATTAGTCTGATGAATTGTTGACATGAAGCTCTTGTCTGTATGAGCAACAAATCCCAGTTTTGCTTCTTCTACTTGTGCTTCTCTATATTTCATTACTCTAGCTAGATAATTCACTGATTTGACATGTGGTTCATAGTATTTCTCTACACCATAGCTCTCAAAAACCATTTTCACCACCATTTCTTCTAATTCTGCTGATGCTTTTGAGTATGCTAGCAATGCTTGGCTAACAAATTAAAATAAAAAAAGGAATAAAAGGATTAGTGATTATAACTTAACCTCAAAAAGTAACTCGTACTGTCCAAGATCATAGATGTGGGACTACTAATACGCCCTGACATGCCTAGACATGACAATTAGAGTGTGGACATGATAATATGGGACCCAACATTGAGTGTGTCTGAATCGCCCAAGACTAATGAGAGGTTATTATTGTCTTGATTTATTTTCTTTCTCAAAGAAATTGGAATGATAAATAGTGAATCATCAACTATATACATATATTTCAATTTCAATCTTGGGTAGGGCTATTTCGAACTCAAAAACTAGTTCAAGAGTAACGGATTATCCAAGATCATATAAGGCACATTGTCATATCATCCACTGATGTGGGACTACTAACACTCCGCACACCTAGACCTGACAACTAGAGTCATATAGACAAGATAATATGGAGAGGCCCAACATCGAGTGGAAACAAGGATATTTAAGTGTGTCTGACTATGATAACATGATAAAAAAAATTAACATTCAACTTAACTCTACTTCGAAGACTAGATGCTAAGGATATGAGATTCGCCCAAGACTATACATTAAACAAATTACCATCACCGATGTGAGACTATTTAACAAAGAAAATATTACCTAAAATCATTGTTTCCATTAGGCCACATGAAATTGGTGAAATTTTGGATACCTTCAAGTGTATTAGCATTATCAATGCCCATACTCTCATAAAGAGGAATAAATGGGATTTGCCCAACATAACCATACAAAGGTTTACTAGACTTATTTTGTACTTTTTTCTGAGTTGGAAGTTCAAACAACTCTTCTAGTGCTTGAAAAACATCATCATGGATTTTTAATGAAACTTTATCATATAATGCTACAAAACAACCATACTCTTCAAGAGCACAAACAGCTTCTTTACTTGCTTTGGACCATGAATTTGTACCTGGTTCCAAATTCTCCATGGTGAAATCAATAACAGGGAGTTTGTGGGAAACTGTTAGAGAACCCATGGATTTTTTTCAATTACTTTTTTTGTCTCTTGATTAATTTCTTGGAATTGATGTGTGTGACTCATTAATCCACATATCTTATATAATGGTCTTGCTGATATAAGGATAATAATATTGGTTTGTCACAACATCAAATGATGTTTTTGGAGCCATATGACAAGGAATAGTTATTTTAAAATATATATTTTTCAGGACCATAAGTATGGCGCAAGATTATTAGTTTATTTTTTCATGCCGGTCTAGGGAGGATGTGGTGTACGATTATACGCAAATTATACCTCTATCTTGCATAAGATGGAGAGATTGTTTCTGATAAGACGCCTATTCAAGAAAAACAATTTCAAAACATATTTGAGAGGGACACATTATTTAATTAAGTGGGTTCCTACATGACGAAGATAGTGATTTCAGATTCAATTTAATAAGGATAATGTTAATTTACTAGGCTAGCTTAGCTATCAGTTAGAAGGAAGCTGTTTAAGCTCATTTAACCTTCAATTAGTAATTTACATATGCACTTTTGACTATGCATCATCACAAACTTAATGAATTACTAAGAACATCTCCAATCCAATACCAAATTTTACATCAAATTTTAAATTTGATGTTTTGAGCTCCAACCCACACCAAATTTGGTGTGTGAATAGTGTTACACCAAATTTGGCGTAACACTATTCATCACACCAATTCACTTTTTGAATATTTTAATATTATTTTATTATACAAACTTTTAATTAAAAATTATATAAATTGTATGTTTTAATTAAATCTCTTGTATATATAATTATTTTTTATGTAATATTTTTATAATATTAATTTTAGATATAAAATTTAGCTTTTTTATAAATTAATTTTTCTATATATGACTTTTTTTTAAAATTAAATTTATGTTAATTCTACTATAAATTATATTGGATATAACTACAATTAACCTTCACAAAAATTAAAAAAGCAAACATATAAATTTTTAAACAAATAATACAATATACTTAAAAAAAACCGAAAATAATAAACATTCAACAAAGTAGTAATTAACATTCACCATGAATTATATATGGTGAATGTTTTAGAAAGAATTTGTTTTATGAAATAAGAAAATATAAATGAAATAAGAAATAATAATATAATAATGAAGATAGAGAAAAATATTCTTTTTTGGTGTAAAATTTGGTGCAATGGGTTGGAGTTGATTATATCAAAAATAGTGCTAACACCAAATTTGGTGTTTGGGTTGGAGATGCCTAAGTGGTAAACCGTTCATTTATCAATGTGTTATACTATGTTTGTATTAGTACTTTATATTTCAAGGTAATATAATGAAAAATATAATCTAAAATATCACATATTTCCTATATTGAGGAATCAAAAATGTATGTCCTACAAATAAAAACTTCAATGCAGTCTATCACTAATTATGTATTGCTAATGCCTAATGAGAACAGTGTGAAGCTCATCTTGACCTAAAGATTTTCTTCTTGATGAAATGCATAAAAACTACATAATTAGACATAAATTCTTTTGGAAAGTTCTAAATTTACTCATAATAAAAGTATATCTAAAATGAGAAACGGTAGAGAGCATGAATTTTGAAATTATGAAATTGAACATTTGTACAAATTCTCAATATTGTCCACTTTATCTGATAATAATTTTGACATTTTCTAAAGTTGATTTTGAGGCTCCAACAATATTGAAACTAAATGAAATTGTGTAAAATATAATAAACTAACAAATTAATGTGCATCACAGAGAACTTAATCAAGTCTCATATAGGAGAAGAAAGCACCGAGGAAGCCGAAGAAGGATGTGGTTTCATAGCCACTGAAAGTAACATTTTTTCGATTGTATACAAGATACATAAAAAAATAGTTTTAGACACAAAATAGACAGATCATTTACATAGAAAAACTGTTAAGATACACAAAATGGACATATCAAATACATCTAATCGTTAAGTGTATTTGCCTATCGTGATGACATGGTTGAGTGTACATTCGATCCAATACCTGATCGTGAATAAAAGTAAAAAGTACGAAGTACGAGAGATACACAAAAGAAACTATATCAGATTCGTAGAAGAATAGTTCGGATACATAGAATGAACAAATTAGATACATAGAATAAACATATCAAATACACATAAATTTAATTTTTTGAAATTTTCTGAAGTTTTTAAACGCATAATTATCTCCTTAATTTATGTCTTTCAGTTACATTCCTTATTAAATACACTTTAATTACATGTATCTAATTAATATGCATATGAGATATATGTTTTTCTGAAGTTTTTAAATGCATAATTTTCTCCTTAATTTATGTCTTTCAGTTACATTCCTTATTTAAATACACTTAATTACATGTATCTAATTAATATGCATATGAGATATATGTAACTAAATATGCCAAATACATGTATCCAAGGTGCAAATTATGGTAGGATTAGTAATATTGCAAACTCACGGGAAAAGAGGTAATTAGCTTTTAAACTAGTTGGATTTGTGTTATTTACTCATATTAAAAATAGTGTGAAGCACAGATTTTCTTTTTGATGAGCTCGATATTGAAAACGGTGTGAAACTATGTTGACGGCCTAAAATGCAAGTCCAATACATAAAGCCCATAGTAGTAGCCCACAGCAGAAACTAGAAAAACATCCCACATCAATAAGTTAGTGAAGAAGCCAGCATCTGGAACTTGTATATAAGGAGCTCAAACGCCTCAGTATAACTCACGCAGCCACGCAATGAGCACATAGCGAACTATTCTTTCGCCTTTTACTAAAGAATACCGTGTGAGCGTTGCAAATAGTGGCATACGCCTATTTTTGGAGGGGGTAAACCCCAACAATATGAGTCAAAATTTTGCAATATTTCTGTTAATAATATAGCCTGTTAAATAAACAGCCTTAAAGATAACATCAATAACTTAAAAGTAACATGCCCAACTAATAGCAAAACTAACAAAAAAACATCAATTGTTGTCTTCCCTTTGACCTGATAGTTTAAGATATTCCTTAAGATCAAATTTCAGTAAATCAATCTGTTTTGATGTAATATCTCTGTTTTATTGATATACATTTCCAAGACATTATGGATTATACATTATTTATACAATATCGATACATTACAAATACATTCAATCATTTTGGTTAAAAAAAAATTGTCACTACATAAGAACCCTTTGTTACCGGGTTGGCACATTTATGCCAATTTGGTCATTCACAAATCGCAAGAATGACTTATTTTATGAAGGTGTTTAATTTTTATCCTTCAAATTCACTGTCTTTAATTTTTGTCGTCTGATATTTTAAATAACAAAAATAGTGATTGAATAAAAAAAATATTTGCAAGGTTTCATTTATTCATACTTACTTATGGTTATAGAGGCTAAGTTCTCTACTCTAAACTTTTGTAAAAATTTACAAGGTACAAGTTATGCTTTTTAAGACAGTTTATTCATACAAACTAATGTTGATTGAGGCTAAGTTTTCTAAATAAACTTTTTGTCTTACGAAATTAGGTCATATTTAAGATATGTTAGCCATAATTCTTTCTTGAACAAAAATTAAAGACCACCGATAATTTTCCTCAATCGGCCCAAACTTTGTTAAATTGACCCAAATAAGAAGGTAGTGACCCGGTCCAACACGATACATGCTGTTTTCTCTCTCCTTTGATTCATCGGATTCAAGTAATTGAGATCAGGATCGTTTTGTGTGAAAACAATCAATAATGGCGGGTCCATCGAGCTCATGGTCGCGAGCGTTAGTGCAGATCTCTCCGTACACCTTCTCCGCCATCGGAATTGCCATTGCCATCGGCGTTTCAGTCCTTGGTGCTGCTTGGTAAACTTTTCATTTATTACTCGCTAGGGTTTTCAATCAATTTTTTATCAATCTAACGATTTCCGTTGGAATTATGAAATGTTTTAGGGGAATATATATAACTGGAAGTAGTTTGATTGGTGCTGCCATCAAAGCTCCTCGGATTACCTCCAAAAATCTGATTAGGTAATTTACTTTTTTTAATTACTGCAGCGTGAATTGAGAAGGCTGATACCAACAGAAATTGCTTAAATTTATGTATTTATTTTTGTTTGCCATAAAGTGGAAATGAATAGGAGTATTAGGCTATTAGCTATACTAGGATTAAGCTGATTATTGGCTTTGATCTCGATCTTTGCATAATAACCCCCTTTATTTTCATCCATTGCTAACAATTCATGTAGTTTTTAAAGCATATAAAGATTCTGTATAACTAGTTTGTGAACCAAAAAAAACCTTGAAAATGTCACCATGCATGTTAAATCGAATGATATTTGGCTTCAAGTAATTTTTAACAGATGTATTGTTTGTATGAAATGAGAAGTTAAGTCAAGCTTAGGCAGACCAAAATTTCTAAGGATGTGTTGTTTTACCTTACTCTTTACTTGCCTTAGCGCCACATATGTTTGTATCAGAAATTTTGCTTGCAGGTTATGTTTTTTATTCTGATGGTAGTTTGATTCCGAACTGTGAGCTTTATTAGTCAGTTTGCTCTATCATTATTATAGCTCTGTTTATCTAATAGTAACCACTAGGTTCTGTCAGCCAATTATACATGAGTTTGACAAACTAAACATTTCCGTGATTGCATAATTTTCTATTTGGAATATACTCTCATTAAGAGTGGTAATTCTATGTCTGAGCTTCATTTGGTCAACTATCCCATTATATTCTCTGCCATCTTCATGAACTTTTGTTTACAATCTTATCCTACCCTTTATGACACATATTTTAAAGTTATATATAAGAAATGTTGGAACAGTCTGCCCTGATGAGAGACCAGAGATGTATGGTTCTGGGGTATTGGGACGATTTCTGGCCCTTGGCTTAATATGTTTGTGTACTATATCTTTAAGCAAGTGTGAAGTCAAAGGCTCACAGTCTACCACATATGCATAATGCCATTATTGATGATTCTTATCTTTAGTTTGTTTCCAGTCCTATTTGTGCAATGTCTCAAAAAGTTTCTTCGTCAGTGTAATTTTTTGTGAAGCGGTTGCTATATATGGTGTTATTGTGGCCATCATTCTTCAAACAAAGCTCGAGAGTGTACCTGCCTCACAGATTTATGCACCAGAATCTCTTAGAGCTGGCTATGCAATTTTTGCTTCTGGGATCATTGTGGGCTTTGCCAATCTTGTCTGTGGGTGAGTTTGGAATAATTTTCTCCTTGTACATGGATTTCTACTAGTGGTTTCAAGTTTAAAGCAATGTTTTTTCTGCCCTTTAATTATTGTTATTCCTTTAATTTCTTTTGAAAAGGTTGTGCGTTGGAATAATTGGAAGCAGCTGTGCTTTATCTGATGCACAGAACTCCTCACTTTTCGTTAAGATCCTCGTGATCGAGATTTTTGGTAGTGCACTTGGGCTGTTTGGTGTTATTGTGGGAATTATCATGTCAGCTCAAGCATCTTGGCCATCCAAGGGTGTATAAGCCTTCACATTATGTGCTTGTCATTAATTTCATAACAAACACATTAGTCTTGGCCATCCAAGTCTGTGTAAGTCTTTGCATTATGTGTTTGTTGTCAGTGTTTAAATTATACTGTATTCTGTATTATATGCGTTTGCACGAGTCCTTTTTTGTCCCTTTCTTCTTTTTGGCCTTCTGCAGTTGCATTTTGATGTGCAATTACTGTGTCAACTTCTTTTGTTAGTCTGTTCATTGATGTAATTTTTCTTAATAAAGCTATTGAGTACTAGTTCATCTACTCTATTTCAAAAATTGTATAACTTACTTCCATTTGTATTGGATGGCCCCATCCATAGCATTTCACGGTTCATTGGTAAATAGGTTTTGATCCTCCAGTTTACCTTTTCAGGTGGCCAAATAAGGCTAAATCATATTTGTTTCATTGCATCATTTTGCCAATGAGACTTGTTTCTTATTTCATGACAAGGATAATTCCTTGTTCCTCCGTACTGCCCCCTAATTAGTGAACACTCATAGTCATAGACAAGGTGCATCGGGTAACAGGAGAACGAGTGGGAGGAAAGTCGAGGATAATGAGAGATTTATGGTATGAGAAGCAAAGCAAGAGCTGCAGTAGGCATTCCTTTGTCATAGAATCATCTCATATTAATGAACAAAAGAAATCCTTGTCATGGAAGAGTTGCTGAAAAAGTGATATGAATTTGCAGAGGCTGACTAATCTACCAATTCCAAAGACCCCTTGAAACCATTTTATATTTGTCATAACAAGTTAAAAGGCCAGATTCTAACTTCTTTCAACCATCTGGCTCAAAAAGGTAAGCTGTGGAGTGTGGAGGGATGATAAGTAGTTCAGCCTCTATTCGAATTATGTTAGGGGTCTTTCGCTTTTGCCAGATCTAGATCGGAGTTTCAAATTTGAGTATAGTCGCATTCAGAAAAGTGTTCTTATTTCATTGCTTTTCTCATAGCACGGGGTCAAATATGTTGACATGCCCTTGCTTTTCGTACACATATATACACTGCCTGGAAATATATTTCCCAGTGAACCTTGTTTGTTTGATAGCAATTATTTTAAGTTTCACAGGATCTTTGCCAGTCTTGTCCACCATTTTGTTATACGCATTCATGCTCATTTATCAGCTTTTCAAGTTGCAGCCCATACGTGAATTATTGTACCTTCATGTTACAGAGTAAAGTAATGATATGCTGCAAATGTCAAGGACTAATGGACAAAACAATCTTGAAAAAAGTTTTTTGAATTACAAGACTAGAAATGTGTAATAATTTTGAAAACTTTGTGCATTATTTGTAACTGGTATACATATTGTCTTTTTTAATGGAAAACAATTTCAAATCCTTCTTTTAGTTGAAAAACTTCCAAAGATGGGGAAAAAATGTGATTGGTAAGAATGTTTTTGTCTTTTAAGAAAAACTTTAGGCTGCGTTGCCAAATCTACATATTATCAGTATGAATGTTTGTCTAGTATTTTTGCCAGCTTATACATTATATTCATCAATAGCTAGAGAGGACTTCTTTATAATGGGTTGTTTGACTCTAAATACAAACTCATTAATATAGCATTACATAGAGTTCGAGACTTTAATTCGTGAAAAACTATCAAAACTTCTGTGATTCTTGTACAACAATAGTTCATAAATAAGGTATCAAAACATTCTACGGCGTTGCATTAATAAATTGCATAGCTCTGTGTTCTTTTTATGAGTAAATACTTGCGATTATATGTTATTTCAAACTTTCAAATATACATGATTTTACAAAGATCCACTACTATGATCGATCAATCAACAACAATAGTAACTATTATACTATTTTTTCTTAATAATATTCCTCAAACATGATACAGACAATCTTTTCATGTTAAGTATGAGTTATTTTTCGCAAAAATAAGTTTTATATTTTTAATAAATCGGAACCATACTTGAAATTTGAAATCCTATTGTTTTGAAATTTCTAATCGAGATTGAAGTTAAAATTGAAATTTTCTTCACAATTCATAAATAAACACTGATTTTAAATCAAAATGCATAGGAATTATCATTCACTTGCCTCGAAAATTATAAGCAAAAAAACATTCAGTTATATCTCAAATCGCATGGTCAAACGCCTATTTAATATTTAGTCCAACGCCGATGAGATAGATGGTAACCAAATTTTGATTACCAACTATAGAGTTGGAGGGGATCTGTTTCTCCCTTGAAGAAAAAAAAACAGTACTGTTTGAACAAAAACCTAACTTCACGTGTCCTATTTAATAGCTCTTTTTCATGAATCAATGAAAGAAAAGTTTTGTTAATTTACTCTGGTCGAAACTCTATATTTGTTTTAGAAAATTCATTTAATATGTATTAAATTATTAATTTAGCTGGAACTACGTAATTTAAAATGACTAGATTAATCCTAAATACAGAAATTTCAAATTCTAATGCCGTTAATAGCACGTAAGCTCAACCTAACAATACAATAATTATAGTACTAGAAAATTTCATTCAAATGTACGTTCGCATGATATTTTGATAGAATTGATCAGTAGTGCATGCAAATAAAACGTACGTCCCAATTTGTGTCCTACATATACCATAAAACACATGACCTACATACACCTATGCCATCAGAAATGATATTATTATTTCCAGAGGGTACACATAATGAAGTACAAGTATATGTTTAGGCAAATATTAATGTGTGGTAGGTGCAACTTATAAGAGTCATTTTCTCATTCTTAATTTGCTTTGTTATTTGATGATCTTCTTTTTGAAAACCCAATCCATCTGTGGCTTTATATATAACCCTCTAGTTGCATGTAAAAATTTACATCAATCGAGTGTTTACATCAAATTATGTAAATCTATTTATCATAATTAATCAAGTAATTTGATGTTTAGATCCTCATATATTATAGTACTGCACTATTAAGGGTGTTTTGGTATGGCGTTTCCAAAATTTTTTATGTTTCATCTATTAAAATATTTTTTTAGGAAAACAAGTTTCTTAAAAATAAGAAAAACGACATATATGATGTACATAGGGAAAATAAGTTCCATAATTAAGTGAGATTCAAGTTAATTATCGCTCCTCCTCACCTACCCAACACCCCCACTCTCCACCCATCTACCCAAATAGTATTTTACTAGATTACATATATAAATAATCTTGTAATGATATTTTTTAACTTACTTATCAAATACTACAAAATACGTAAGAAATCAGAAAACATTTCTCTTCAATACCAAACACACTCCAATTAATGAGTTACACCGGAAACCGTCTCTATACAGATACGCTATTCTTCTCAAACCTTACTTATCGAACGACTATACTAAGTATGTAATTTTATTATTATAAAGGATCAGGACAGTGCGGTATATGACAATAGCAGGCAAACCAATAGAGACTTGATCAAAATATACAAATCACTCGTAAGTCGTAAGTCAACCCAATATTTTTCCAAATGGCCAAAAAGAGTGTGAGTTATGGAGTTTCTTTATCATATGGTTGGTGGCAGTAAACGTCCTCATGAAATATTAGGTATGTCAATGGGACAGTACTATGTGGGAACTCTTATTTGTCCACCATATTATGTAAGAGGAATCAAAAGTATTACTCCCTCCGTCCCATTTTATGTGAGGTAGTTTGATTCGGCATGGAGTATAAGAAAGAAAGGAAGACTTTTAAAACTTGTGGTCCAAAATGAATGATAGAAATTTGTGTGACTGTAAATCATTTCATTAAGGGTAAAATAGATATTTTATAGTGAAATTGTTACTTAATATAGAAATGTGTCAATCTTTTTTGGACTGACTAAAAAGGAAAGTAAGTCACATAATTGAGACAGAGGAAATACTATTTATATTATAGAAATATAATATATAAATGAATTTACGTCAAACGTTGTATTTATAAAAATAAATTATTCAAAAAGAGCGAGATAGATTTAGAATCCACCCATGAAATTAATTCGGATCGAGATCAAACGGAATCACTTTGATTCGAATGGGAGAATTTTGCGATGATGAATTATGAATTAGTTTCTTGTCAAGATCCATTAATTGTAGTCCAAGCTTACCCTTAGACACTTTGATCAGCCTTTTTTTACGCACAAAAATGACATAAATGAGTCAAATTTTTAATTAGGAGCAGGTGTTTGGTTTTTCAGTTCAGTTCGGTTCGATTCGGTTCTTCTGTTTTCAGTATTAGAAAAATGTGCACGGTGTACCCAATCAAACTAATTCGGTTCGATTTTTTCTACTTCGGTTCGGTTTAGTTTGATGTTTTAAAATTGATTTTTCGGTGTATGAAAAATAAAGTGAGGACAAAATCAAAGTATAAGATAGTTAACAAATTTAAAAGTATGTTAAGGAATGATGTGCTTCATCATGGAACATTTATTGTGCTAACTAAAAGACTATATTTATATTTGTCAAGAACATTGTGCCTCCAATTACTTCTCGAGAAAAAAAAAGGACGAAGACGAGTTCCTTTGCATAATGTACATCGACAAGAATATGTTTTGGTTCCTCTTGGAAAGTAATATTTGAAGTTAACTATTGAATTGTACATTTGTTGCTTCTTTGATTTGTTCATGAATGATTTAAATGTTATATTTTTAGTTAAGAGAATATCCATAAATATATATATATATATTTTATTTTATTTCTATTTTTTAAATAAAAGTTCGATTTTTTGGTGCACTGATATTTTAAAACCCTTACACTGAACATCCAATAGAAGAACCAAATTTTTTTAAAAATAACATCAACATCAAACCGAAAATTGAAGAACGAATTAGTTGGATTCAATTCAATTTTCAATTTTTCAATATTTATGTTCATCCTACTTTTTACCGAATGACATAAATTAATGTTTTGTCAAAGTTTGATGGCATGGCATTGCATGTTCTTTTCCTTACGATTTTCAAAGAGTTTGATGACTGGACTTTTCTTTGGGGGTGGCAAGTTTTGGAGTCCTCACCCAGGTTATGAAGTCATCTAATTTGGCAAAGCATAAACAACGTGACCTACCCATACGAATCTTGAAAATCAAGGTTCACATTTAATGTGACTTGAAAAAAGAAAAAGTTTGAATATATTCATGCGATCGTAAATTTGTTAGTAAATTTTATTTAAATATTTTTATTATATACTTATTTTGATTGAGCATCTAAATACATGATAAAGTATTTCTATTAGTTATTTTCGGCGTATATTTTGAAAAGGTTTTTGTTATTCTTGAGGTGTAGATAAGTTGACCACTTAAAATACGTCAGTTTCTTTAATTATACACATTAACTTCAAAAAATCCTACTCCCTCCATTCCATATTAAGTTAATTTTTGAGGTATTTTTCATTTTTCAAATTAACTTAATTGCTCAGTTTTCAAGACTACTTTAGAGTGTTCTTCCAATTTTACCCTTCACTAGTTAGTATTGGAATTAGTGATTAATTAATATTTAGTTATTTTAATCATAAATTTGACAATAATTAATAAGGGTAAAAATAAAAAACTAGGTTCAATTTATGTCTTAATCTACTTTTTTAAAAGGTGTGAAACACCTTACAAATTAACTTAATATGGAATGGAGGGAGTAAAACATTAGGCTTATTGAAATTGAGGTTGATCAATGTGTATAATTAAGGGATTGAGATAAAATAATTTATATCGCTAAGATATCCCGTAAATTGTAATAGGCGTTTGAGAACACACATAATCTTATTTTTCAAAATTTAAATAAAAAATATCTAATAGGATCAACATTTGTTATATATTGTGTTTAGATGCTCAACTGAACCAGACTATAATCGAGTATTCTAAAACAAATACAATTGTACATAGTATCAAAATGTTCTCTATAAAAAATTCATACTCAAAGCTTGAATCGCTAAGGAATGCTTACTGCTCCAGTGACCAGTGCTATCTTTGGTGTTTCTACTGCGGTCTGCGCATGTTACTCCTTTACAAAAATTAAGAGTATAATTAATGCAAATATAATTGTTGAACAATTAAAATAAAATAAATAGATATTCTTTCCATTGCAAAATAAATAATGTTTATTAACTTATTCTTAAATAAATAAATATCTTGAAAAAGAGGTAACTCTCAGTAGTTTTTTGTTATGTAAAATTCTTTATATTTAAATAAAATTAAATTTGAAAAAAATATTATTATTATATCAAATATCACTTCATTTGAAATAATATAAAAAAAAATAAAACATCACTTATTTTAAAATGAACAAAAAAATACACCTAACTATCACCACTTATTTTAAAACGAACAGAAAAACACACCTAACTATCACCAACCCATGGCATGCCGCCAGAGATGTAGTACTAGTTATAAAGGTGTTTAATATTGCCTCATTAATAAAAACAACTACAGCATTTATTCCAAAAAAAAAAGAAAAACTTCTATACGAAGTAAACGTAACATTCTGTTTTTCGTTGTTGCATAGTACTCTATCGATCCCAATTTATGTAACATATTTAAATTTTGAAATTTAAACAAATTTATTTTTGTGCGTAAATTTTTCATATATTTTTTAAATATTTTAAATTGTTAATTATTGTGATTTATAATATTTTTTATATAGCTTACAAATATATAATTTCATTTAATTTTTAAAAAAAAATTTCATATGCAAATTCCTAATCAAGAGGGAGTAATATTGTTATTACTAGTTACTACTAAAAGAAAAATAAGTAATCGTTCAGTTTTTTTTTTGTTCTGTTGTGTGACCGATATGGAGTGCCTTAAAATCCTAAAATGCGTACAGACTTTGGCTATAACTCTCTCATGCATTACTCCTCCGTCTCATATTAGTCGTCAATTTATAATTATATATTTCTTTAATAAAATAAATAATAAATATTTTTAATACATATTTTATTTCAAAACAAGATTAAGCTAAACCTTAGGATGGGAGATGATATTAATAAACCTCAGGTAAAAGATTGCTCATGTCATACATTAGGGATCATGAGGTTTATATTTTTACCGTAATATATGTACAGTGTTTTGTTGACTAGATTCAATCGTAAAATTTCTCGATGCAAATTAAAATTTAATCGGACAATAAATTCAAAATCTTTTTGAAGTTTTGGTCTAGACCGCGATCCTCTGATGGACCCCACTTCCCCTTCCATTGCGAACTGCGAAACCAACGGTCACGTTCTTCGGTTTATGATCCTGCTTATTTGCCGCCCACGTTCCCCAATTACACCACTCCTCATATTTTGTTTCCTATATTACCCTTTCCATGCTTCCTTCATTTATACAATTTTACTTTATTTATTTATAATAATTTGTTCGATTTTTATTGGGAAAATGTATAAGTACCCCCCTAGACTATAATCGAAATTTCAGAGACACTTCGTAACTAAACTAAGGTCCTATTATCCCTTAAACCCATTTTTTTTGTAATTTTGTGCACTTTTTTGACTTACGTGGCATCCAAATTTATCCCACGCGCCTCAATTGCGTGGAGTCACGGAGTGTGCCACATAAGACAAAAGGTGTACAAAATTACAAAAAAAAAAAAAGTTCAAGGGGGTAATAAGACCTTATTTTAATTAAGGTGTGTTTCTAGATTTCGGTCATAACCTAGAGGGGTACTTGTGCCTTATCTCATTTTTAGTTGATACTTCATCTTTCGTTCTTGTCCACTACACTAAAAAATAGTTATCAAACAATATTTGTTCAGTTTGAAAAATCAAGAAATAATCAAGAGTTTGAGACATCTTATGTCATGTTGCGAGAGTATATCTAAGTTTAGTTAGTCAAGTAGATAAATACTTTTAAGTCTGTTAATAATTTAGAGACGAAACTAATAATTTACGTCAAATTTAAAGATATTTTCAATACTTTTCTGTTTACTTAACTATATTACTCCCTCCGTTTCACAAAGAATGACCTGGTTTGACTTGGCACAGAGTTTAAGTAAATAAAGAAGACTTTTGAATCTTGTGGTCCTAAATTAAAGTTATGTCAAATGTACAAAATTGCCCTTAATCTTGTGGTCTTAAACATGCCACGTGGAAAACAAAAAGTAAAATGTTACCAAAAAAGGAAAGAGGTCATTCTTTTTTAAACTGACTAAAAAGGAAAGGAGGTCATTCTTTGTGAAACGAAGGGAGTACTATATTTACATTTAAATAATTTACTGAATATAATATTGTTGGACCATTTCCATACCAAGTTGAATTATAGTACTAGTACTAACATAGTGTGGAGTGGACTGTGTCAATAGGACATCTAGGCCTAGTGTCCAATCCCAAAAAGTGCATTTAAATAACGGTGCGAAAGCTTAATTCTGTCCAAAAATGGTCACGTTAGGTTCATTGTCAAAAAAGAAAAAAAGAGAAAAAGTAAAGAAGAAAAATTTGAGGCAAATCTTTGGAATACACAAAAGATCTTGTTACGATTAAATATAAGGGCAAAACAGTCAATGACAAAAAGCTGCCAGCTAATGTAAGGAATAATTCAGACTCAGAGGTACACACTTAATTTGTATAAATAAGTCGGTTCATTTTTATTTGTTATATTTTGAAATAATTATTGATATAAATATTTATCAAACTATCTTATTAAATGATGTTTAGTATTTAGTCTTGAAAAAAGAGTATTTAATGGTGAGGATAAATATGAAAAAATATATTTGCATTTTCTTTATATATTAAAAATGTGACAAGTAAAACTGAAAATTTATTTTAAAAAAAAGTGTCAAGCAAAAGTTAACGAAGAGTGTATTTTTTTTTTTTAAATAAAAAATAAAATAGCCACTTAAGTAATGACGAAATAAATAAAGAAATTAATATCAATGGTGTTAAAATCGAAATCACCCTACGAGTTTGACATTGCAACTAAAAAGTGCTTATTTTTTAGAAGTGTTTTTCTTAAAAAATATTTTTTTTTAAAAGTGCTTTGGAAAAAAAAATTGTGTTTGGCTAATTCATTTGAAAAAAAGGATAAGTTTTAATGTACTTTTAATATTAAAATTATTTTATAATAAGAAACAATTTTAAATATTTATTACAATTTTTTTTTACATATATATATATATATATATAATCAAAATTTCAATCAATATTATACATAAATTAATTAATTAATTAAATATTAATATAAAATTAGCATGAATTAAATATAATTAAAAATATCAAGCAAAATAAATTTAAAAACCATTCCGCAAATTAAATCACTGCATAGGATAAATTCACCACAAAAATAAATAAAGTCCTTCATATTTTAATCCAACAAAAATATAGTTGTTATCTTTATTTTTAATTATGTAAAATAAAATTAAAAAATTATTATTATAAAAATAAAAGAATCTTGAATGAAAATTAACCAAACTTATAAGATATGCTAATTAATTAATAAGGGATATATTAATAATATGTATATATGGAAGGAATATTTTAGACTTCAAAAAGAATAATTTTCTGTTTCTATTTTTTTTTATGAAGCAAAATATTTAGCTTCTTGCCAACAGGAGAAAAATATCTCCACTTTTATTTAAAAACAATTTTAAAAATTTGTCAAAACACATAATTCTTCGAAATAAGTACTTTTTTTCAATTTCCAAATATACAGTCAATGTAAAAATATATTTTTATTTTCTTTATTATATGAGATCAAAGGAAACAGATGGAAAATGAGGTAGTGAGAAACTGAGAATCTAATTTGAGATTATTTCAAATAATTTAAACTCATATTTGTACATGCCATTTTGGGAGCTTCATCATTAATTGAATGGACTCACGTGATGCCAAATCCTTCGACCAAAAATATTCAGATATACGCTCTAATAAAGAATCAAAGGAAGTCTTTTTTTCTTTTTATAATATTCAAAAAATATTTAGATCGAAAATTTAATAAAGATGTAAAATTGAAAATTCATCATGTTGCTATAAATTGACTGGAGACTAGTCTCAAGTTCAAAACTCCTTGTTTAAGACCAAAAAGTTGGCTTGCTGAATCAAATTCATTGCATGAATTTCCTTAAAAACTTCTTTAGTCTATATTAAATGATAAATTGTTGATTTTTTTTTTATAATTCAAAATAAGTGAATTCCTCTTTAAAAAAATGTTGAGTTTTTTTTCTTACATATTTATACTTCATTTAATGAAGTTGTTAAAAAAGTAATAGAAAAAAGTAACATTAAATTTAAACCCTTTGTTTTTTTTTTTAAAAGAAAAAAATAACATTTAGTTTATTTCCTTAAATATTCTTTTAAAACAAAAAAAACAATTAATTTATGTCCTTCAATATTTTTTTTTAAAGATATGTCATACTCAAACAATTAACTTTATACATATAAACTAAAAAGAATACGATTTATCTCTCCTATACAATTTGCGGAGTTATTTCACACACAAATAACAATTAACTTTATACATATAAACTAAAAAGAATACGATTTATCTCTCCTATACAATTTGCGGAGTTATTTCACACACAAATAACAATTAACTTTATACATATAAACTAAAAAGAATACGATTTATCTCTCCTATACAATTTGCGGAGTTATTTCACACACAAATAACAATTAACTTTATACATATAAACTAAAAAGAATACGATTTATCTCTCCTATACAATTTGCGGAGTTATTTCACACACAAATAACAATTAACTTTATACATATAAACTAAAAAGAATACGATTTATCTCTCCTATACAATTTGCGGAGTTATTTCACACACAAATAACAATTAACTTTATACATATAAACTAAAAAGAATACGATTTATCTCTCCTATACAATTTGCGGAGTTATTTCACACACAAATAACAATTAACTTTATACATATAAACTAAAAAGAATACGATTTATCTCTCCTATACAATTTGCGGAGTTATTTCACACACAAATAACAATTAACTTTATACATATAAACTAAAAAGAATACGATTTATCTCTCCTATACAATTTGCGGAGTTATTTCACACACAAATAACAATTAACTTTATACATATAAACTAAAAAGAATACGATTTATCTCTCCTATACAATTTGCGGAGTTATTTCACACACAAATA